>WAAD01002352.1:164633-187545 GCA_013389945.1 Fregata magnificens
GCCTGCGGCCTCTGGCTGCGGCCGGGGGGGCCGGGGGTCACCGCTGCCCCTGCGGGCGTCGGGGGGGGTTTGCTGGCCGCGGGGTGCTGGTCCCGGGAGACGGGAAGGAGCCCTTACCCCCCCGCCCTAGGGTACCGAGGGGGTAGGCGCAGGGCCGGTCCTTAGGTTTGGGTCCTTTGCCCTCGACAGGAAAGGACAAACAAAAATAAACAACACGTTTGGTCCTGCGGTGGTGGGGCGAGTCCCCGAGGACGTCTCCTCTGCTTTCCCTGCCCCCCGCCAGCATCCACGGGGGCCCGGCACAGGCAATCAGAAGCCCCGTGGGGCCCTCCCCGCCTTGCAAAATCAAACCTTTAGCACCTCGGGTAATTAGCAGGCTGGCCCAATTAACGCCGGGGCTGAGCCTCCCTGTCCAACGTCCTCCTCGGGTCGGGGAGGGCGCGTGGATGCCCAAGCCTGCACGGCACCTCACGTTTCTCCGGAGGGATGGCGGGACGGTTTGTGCTTGGGCAGCCACCCTCACTTTGCAAAACTTTTAACGCTCAGCCAACGTCCAAAAATAAAAAACGTACTAACGCTCGCTCCAGGCGGCTGCTGGGAGGAGCTCTGGAGGCCTCTTGGCTTTTTTCCTCTGGGGTTCGGTAGCATCTCATGTGCTCATGGGCTTCCCTGTCCCCATCCCTCTCTCTGTCCCCATTCCTGTCCCTGCCCCTGCTCACTGCCGCATCCTCCTCCCCGGCCTCGTCCCGTGCCCGCAGGGCTGCGTGCAAAGCAGCAGGAGAGCAAAAGCTGAGGGCTTTCCTTCGAGAAAAGTGGCCTGAAAGAGTAGAACGGCTGCATTTGCATAACTCCACACGTGGACTGCAGAGGAGATGCTGCGGCAACCACCCCGCTCCCTTTCTCTGGCACGTGCCTCACCCCGCCGTGCAGGCGCAAGCACGTCGCTTTTCCCAAAGCTCAGCCCAAGGCTAGGCCACAGCAGCCCTCGGCATGGGGCGTTGATACCACTTCACCCTGAGCCTCCACCAGCAAGCGGCCGCTGCCGAGCTGCCAGAAAGGCCAGCCTTACCGAAAACACAACTTGTCAGGAACGGTCGGTGGCATTGTGTTTGTTCACTCTAGAAATGAGAAGATGGAGGGAGGACATGGTAACGAGGAAAGAAAGAGGCAGTCTTCCATGCTGGCTGGAAGCGGAGAGGGAAGCGGCACATGCAGAGGGCAGCAAGGGAGGGTGCCGCCGGGAGAGGCACTGCTTCTTGGCTCAGCAAGCAGGCATTTATGTGCTCACCCTTTTCCCGGGGAAGGGCTTTTAAACAAGACCTGTTGGGCAGGAAATGTGCCGGTGGACGGCACCTGTGAGATGCATTTCCCTCCCGAGTGAGTGCGGGGGTTTGGTGGTTATCTTAGGGGACCTCAAACTGTGTGTGTTTTGAGATTTGGGAGCCCAAGGAAAGCGGCAGCCTGGCAGGCCCCCCAGATTGCCTCGGCAAAACAGCTGCAGAGCCAGCAGCAACAGCAGTGCCGGAGCCGGTGCCCAGCCAGCCCCTCAGCTCCCCGAGCCTCAGGGCTCTGCTGCTCAGCACCCTCTGAGGAGGCGCTGCCCCGCTGCCCCCCCTACTCTCCCCACAGTCCAGACCTGGCCTCTGCCCCCTCCACCCAAAATCGTTGCCCAAAAAGATTGCCTCCTGAGCTCAGCCTGCGGGCAAGCCATGTTTGCCCTCCAAGGAAACCATCCCCAGGCAGCTGTTGAGCACACAGTGAAAGCACCACACCTATTTCTGGGTGTTTATGGGCCTCTCTTGTCCTTCCTCATTCTCCACCTATCTGCTGAAACACCCAGCACTTCAATAAAGCTATTTCTGTTTCCTGCTCTTTGTCTCCTCATGTTTGAGCTCCAAGTCTCAGATGCTGATGTACAAATACATGGATAACATTGTATTCTTTGTTCTGTGTGAAGGAGAACTGGAAAAATTCACCTACAATACAAAGAGGGGTATATTTGTTTTCCCACCGTAGAAGGTAATGTTTGTCTTGCCCTGCTTTTTTTCTTGGAAGCCTGGATGGATGGCAGAGGAGCTTGTCAGATTGAGAGGGCGGAGGAAAAAAGCAGGTGAAAATTGATTTGCAAGGAAGTTAACTTAATCATGTTTTTGTACTTTTGGTTGTGCCTTGAGCTTTTGTTTATATCTGTGTATCTCATATATTTGGGAGATGCTTGAGAGACGCGACAGCCCTGTTGATGCATCAATTAAGGATCATGCTGACAAGTGCCAAGCTCTCCGAAGTGCCCGACGAGCTCTCCGAGACGAGAATCAATGTTCCTGGAAACCGAACCTCAGAGGGAAAACAAATGTCATGACCAGGATATCTTTTTTAATTTTACCTAGAAAAATAAAAAATGCTTTGTCCTAGCAGCTATATATCATGAGCAATGAAGCAAGGGTGTCCTTTTATTTTTTCCACAGAAAGCCACTTCCAAAACAGGCGAAGAAGAGCTGAAAGACCTAAGTATGGAGGAGGAGAAGCAGAGTTGTGCGTGGCAATGCTGTTGCACCCCAATCAGTCTCCCCACAATTATACAGAAAGATGCAGACACGCACACGTGGCCACCTCTGAGCCGAGCCGTACATACAGCCTGAGTTATGCAGAGCCCTCGTGTCCTCCCTGCCGTGGCAGCCGTGCTGGACCCACAGCGCTCACGGCCTGAAAAACATCATCTTAAACACAAGGCAGCATGATGCCTTCCGGCGCTGAAAGCTGCTGGAGGCTCCTTGGGGATGGGGATGTGCAGCAGCCCTGGGGCAACATCCACCAGCTCCTGCGAGGGGGCCCCGCAGGACTGGCAGGGGACAGGCAGGGGGACCGCGTGCAGGGACAGGCATGTGGTGGGGCCTATAGACCGTCCCCAAATCAACCGTGCCAAAAACTGGGAGGCCCCATCAGCTGAGTCCTGGAGGAGGCACAAGCAAGAAGACAGAAGTGCAGGAGGGGCGCGGATACCAGGAGAGGAGAAGACGGCTGAGGGTATTGCAAGAGGATGCAACCAAGACATGATCTCCACACCGATGCCGTGACCCAAAAAGTTTGCGTGGGAGACTGGGTGAATTGGGAGAAGAAAACGAGTGGCTGAAGGGCTGATCCATGCAAAGTTACCACCTCTGGCTCCATTCCTGAGCTGCCGAGGAGCGTGCTTAGGGGAGGCGTTGCAAGGTAGGTGCTTGCCGCCTGTCTCCCAGCATCAGAGGGACAGGCTGGAGAGCGGGATGGACTGCTCTGCTCCAGCACAGCCTTCTGCTGGCTGGGTATCACACTGCCTTACAAACCCCAGGACTGTGGTCAGGAGGAGCAGGGAAACACTGTAACTTGAGACAAACAGAGCCAGACTGCAGGGGAGATGGCAGCCGGCGAGGCTCAGTCTGCATCGTGAGGGGATGCTGGGCTCCTCGTTAGCTCCACGTTTTCCTTTCCTCTCCCTGCTGGTGTGAGAAAACGCACGCTGCATTTGTTCGGCTGCCAGGAGTATGGCAGCTCAAGCACCATCTTGTTAGCTTTGCTGTGTGTCTTTTCCCACAGCATTGCTTTAAATAATGAAGGGAGTCATGATCCACCAGCTGGATTAGACGTTATGAACTTATCTGGCTCAAATCCAATGGTGATATATTTGGTCTCATTATTTTATGCACAAATGCCACAAAACAGCACAAGATTTTAAATTTTTTTTCTAAATACTCTTTTTCTTTTAGCACTGACATTTCTCTTATTTGCATGAAGATTTGCACTGAACAGTCTGTGCCAGACCAAATTTGTCAGAGACTTCTGCTTTTATGGCTGGTTTGTTCCAGGAAATCAGGGTTGGAAATTGTATCCCCTGACCTCAGGGATGGGCCAGCAAGCGCTCCCAGGGTGGGGAACATCTTCTTGCATTCAGGGACTTGCTGTGTGAAGAAATGGGGGAACTGGTGAATGCATCATGGTGCCCCGGCCAGGACATCGGTTCAGGAAAATGGAAAACGAGGTCCTCACGTGATAAGACTTTTAGCAAGCGTGTGAGCTGTAGTTTCCCCAGCTGTATAGGGAAGATAATAATATTCAGCCTGCTTTATAAAGTACTCGGAGGCTTACAAGGCTTTTATTAAATGGAGATCTAGATGGAAGTGGTGGGAAGTGCTGTTATGCGAACTGCACCCGTGCTCCTGCTGTTTCCAGCAGAGGTACCCAACATGGTGCGTGCTGGGTGATGGATGGAATGGGGCAGGGAAGCAGCCATGCTTACTGTGGAGTGCAAGACTTTCTATCGCCTGCGGTGGGAATCAGCCTCCCCATCATCTGGGAGACAGAGACAGAGAAGGTTTTGCAAGGGAGGGCAGCTAACTGCCTGCAAAAGCCAGAGGTACCGAGGGGATCAGAGGTCAGGAATGGATAAGAAATGCTTTGAGCACAGAAAGATTAGAGGGCAGAAGCCTTCACTGTGGATTCTTTGAGCTTGCAGCACTACAGATCCAACAGAGTTTGGCCCTACCTGAGAAGCATGAAATCGCCTCGGACCAGGCTCTCACGTCCTGCCATTCCAGCAAAGTAAAATAGAAAATTCACAAAGAGATGCAAGCCACCTGGGATGGTAATGCCCATCAGCTTCAAAATTATGATTTCTTAGTGATAAAAGTGCAAGAAACGAGGGTGTTGTATAGGATGCTTTACCTAGCCAACCTGGCAAGATCACACCGTGTTACTGAAAATTCAATTCAGCCTTCGGGCAAAGCGCTCCCGCTCTGCTTCCAGAACCAGTCAATATCTGCTCTGGGTATTTCATCTAACAACCCAGAGAGAAAGAGATTAGAGAAGCAGAAACCTACAACATCTGGGGGAAAAAAAAAAGTCTTTTCTTTTTCCCCCCATTCGTTTTTTGTTTTGTATAGTCTTAGGCCAGTACGTGCCATTGTGCTGAGTCTGCTATTTGAAGTAGTTGCTGAAAAGTCAAGACCAAGTTTGGGAGCATCTGGAAAAAACGTGAACACAATGAATCTGACAAGCAAAATCAGGCTCTCCCCATTTTGTTTTTCATTTAGCAGAGAAAAGGAAAAGAGTGCTCCATGCATTTAGCCATTCAAGTGCGACGTACTTGGATACCGTCTGGGTGAGCCCAAGCGTCGCTCTGCAAATATTGACAGTCTCTTCATTTAAGCAAGAGCTCTCAGAATCTCATTTTAAGTGCTCATTTTGTGTATTCCTCAATAAAAGTCAGGCAATTAGGGGAAGAACAAGCCCGAGTGCGGTTGGTGTCTCTTCCAGACATTTCCACCCTACGCCATGAAGCACCTACTCATGACACGGCTGCACCATTGCTGTTGTCAGAGCCGAGCCTCCTCCCCAACAGTTCAGCTCCTACGTGGATGTTTTAATCTTTCATACGAATCCAATGATTTAAGGTGAAGCTTAAAAGTGCATTCAATTTTTTAATTTTTTTTTTTTTGGCTAATATTTCAGTCTTCAGCAGACTTGGGGGCATTTTGCAGCCTCTTAAAAATGCCTGCAGGCCCGAAGAGCTCTTCTCAAGGCATTAAGCGCCATTCCCAGGCACTTCACAAGATGAAACGACACGTTTGGATCTCCTGAATTCACAGCGGAAACACTCCCAGCTCTGGTGCAATATGCAGTAACTATTTGATTGCCTACAGTTTAATAACATTATGGGAAAACTCAGGGCAGAAAGGAGATAATGCCCCTTTCTTGCAATTTAGTCAGGAAGTAGGATTTAGGAAGCTGGAGTATATTTCCACCTGCAACCCCTGCTCCTCGAATGTGCTCAGGACGTGAGGGTTAGTTCTGCAAAAAGCACCATTGGATCTTTAATGGCCACGGATGGCCGGGATTTTGACTACAATCATTCGCAGACAGTTCAATAAAAGAAGGGCTAGTGAGCTTTCTCTGCTGGGACGGTCCCTAACCCCATGGCTCCTGATGTAAATCACAGGCCATCTGTGCGGTAAGGTGGCCCTCTCTCTTTTCCTGGGCTGCAGAAATGAGAAACAACAATCGGATCCTCCGAGCTGAAAGGGCCAATGTTTACTCCTTAATGTGATTATACAAGGTGACAGGCAAAGGTTTCAGGAGCATTTTAAAACCGTCAGATAATCAATACAGAGGCCGAGTAGCAATGGTGGGGTTCACAGCTAAATGGATAAGGTGTCGCACCACATTTGACCTATTTCACAGCGTAAGCATCACTTCTGCCCCAACTGTCTTTTAAAAGATATCACTGGATGCTGGAGAACAAGAGGTAAGCATCACCGTCTTCCACCACGGTGTTAAATGGGCTCCATCAAGGGTTAAATTAGCAATCCCCAGTGTAATTCTTTTGTAATATTTCTTTAACATCGAAAACAAGAATGAATGGTCCAACAATTGCACAGGGCAGACTGTCAGCGGGATCCTGGCTTTCATATACCCACGGGTACACCCAGCCAGCACCAAGCGCGTTTAGGTTCCTCTCAGGCAGCCTCACCCCAACAGGAGAACAGGGCAGCGTCTCCCATTCCCACCGTCCCGCAGTCGCTACAGGCTGACTATTGCCGAATTCGGGACCCCGTCAACCTGCCAGGCTGGAGCGGGCAGGCAAAGCAAGCAGGCGCCACACAGTAGGAGTGCAATCATCCTAGTTCACCTTGTAAAATGAGTCCATGCTACTGGAAAAACAAAGCCATGGTGATCAGCAGGTATTTGCATGTTAGGGGCCCTGGCCCAAAGAGATGCGTTGGCTCACAAGCCTCCCATCCCGCCACCTGTGAGAGGTCAGCCCCAAATGCCATCACCTACCACAGGGAAGAAGTTGCTAGACTGAGACTCCTGCTGGTATCCTGCAAAAGCGTTGTACTGGAGGTACAAGGCCACTAGGTCAATGAAGGGGTAGGCAATGAGGAGCTGGTCCAGGTAAATCTGGGGACAAGGCAAAAGCAGCCACAAAGGACACTTTTCCAGGCTGCCCCAGTACCTGAACGTCTGGCACTCCAGTACGTGACTGCCCCCCGTTTTGCATATTTCAGTGTACAGGAACACACAGCTGCTAGATGGTCCTTGTTCCCGATGAGGGCACAGATCTGCCTTGGGTGAAATCCAGGTGCATGCAAGAGTGGGACCATCCATGACATGGCACAGAGTGGTTTTCAGCCTGGGACTCCACGCGCTAAATAATTTCCTCCTTGGGACGTTGATCTTACGCTGTGCTTCCAGGATCCCTTGCTGCAGGGCAAAGATAAGGCCTGAACCAGGATATTTAGAAACAGAGGCAGCAATTTGTATCTCTCCTTTAATGCACAGAGCCAGCCCCCTGCGTCCTAGGTTGAAACATGAATGATGTGGCTTGGATCCTTGTCTGGTGTTTAGTGGTCCCTGCTCCCTGCATTACTGGCCAGGAACAAAGACATTTTGGATATATGCTCTTTCAGCTCTATATCGGATTCATAGCCAGTGGGGCTGGAAGTGCCTCGAGAGGACTTCCAGTCTATCACAGCCCCTCACACATAAAGAGTGGCAAAGATGGCAGGAGGGAGATCCTCCTGCTTTTGGGTTTGTGCGCCTCTCGGTCCTGTTCTCCCATGCTGACCAGGCACTGCAGCTCAGTACGTCTCAGTACATCTTAGGGCAGCTCAGTACATCTCTGATGTCCCCTAAACTCCTTGAGTATGGGGCTGGGCTTGTGTTGAGTCCTATATGCTCAGGACAGGCATCCTCTTGTGGATTTCAAAGTACACGAACATGTTTCAGTCCCTGGATGGAGAAACTCATGGAAATTTCATATTCAATTTGAAATGAATTACAAATAGGTACTGCTGGGCAGTTGAATGTGTGAAGCCTGGATACCTACAACCGCGCGTCCTGCTCCTGGATTACCCCTTGTCTAATGTGCTCCCTTTAGCAATTTCTCCATTTTGCACTGCAGAAGGCACAGATCTGCAGCTGCGGTGCTCATAAACCCCGTTTCCTTCGTGGCACCTGGCTAACGCTGCATCTGAGCTCCTGCGGGTCCAGGTTTGTGTTTTCTTCTCAGGTGCTTGTTTGCACAAAGGAACTGACCTGCAGGGACTGAGCATCTTTGAGAACATCACCTTCATCAAGCTGGTCAGAAAGTTTGGGAGGCATCTGGAGGGAGCTAACAGAGTGATCGTCTAGGCCTTATTTCCATGTGAAACAAGGCTAAAGAAAACCCTACAAATTCAAATTTATGGAGGCCTCTTTCAGCCTTAGGAGGGTCCTTTTGCCTGTCATCCCCAGTATGGCCAGTTGATGCTCTCACCTTTCCTCTCTCTTCCTCACACAAGTGTGCCAGACACGAAGACTCTCCGAGCACCATCTCTCAGCACTAAAATAGTCTGACTATTTAGACTTCCTCCCCAGTCATCATGTGTCCCCAAGGGGGACCATCATCTTATTTTACAGTTACAGACCAATTCGATCTGGTTTTCAAGTTGCTTCCAGTTTCCAGTTCCTCTCCCTTGCTGCCACAACCAGAAAGCCAGACAGGTTTCTCCGGAGTGGGAGCTGACTTCTTGCACCGCTCGTTTGCTCCTGCTTCTGCCTCGCTGATCCCCCTCCAGCACAGAGCTATTATCCTAGCATTTTTCTTTCCTGTGATAAGGGCAGCATATGTCTGGATCTGCAATTACAAGTTGTATCTTTGTGAATCGCCAAGAAATGAATACTCCTTGATCCAGCCCATGTGTTGCTTCTCCCCCCCGGTGCCAGAGCATATGATGTGAACAAGGCACCCAGCTTACCTCTGCAGAGGAGAGCTCTGCTCAAAGTTACACTCGTGCATGAGAGCTTAGAGTCACGCAGTGCTGCTCCTCTTTCTCTCTTTAAGTGTTAAACAGATCCAGGCTGTCATCCTCCTTCGCATTTTTGCTATTGCAGGGTAGCCCTTCTTGCAGCAGTGGGAGCTTGCCCCTGGCGTTAGGAGAGGGTGCGGGTAGCAACATCTCCTGGTGCAACTGGGCAGCTGTTGGTGCCAGCCGATGCAGAACTGCGGGACCGTTCTGCCTGGGTGAGCCTGTAAGAGCAGTTTTCCCAGAGCCGCTGTTTATGTTAAACCACTTACTCTGTTATCTTCCAGGGGGAAATTATTTTCTTCTTTCCCCAGCTCAAGAACATTAATGCCATTAAAATAATAAGAGATTTAGAGCATCCCTTTGTTTATACAGTGACATGCCACAGTGACAGGCACAATATAAATAGCTAAACACGAGATAACCAAACACTTAGGCTGATGAAAAACCCCCAGCATTTTTCCCATTCCAAATTCTTTAGAGTAATCTGATTTGACTTCCAGCACAATGCATACTTTAATGATGCCTGAATAATGACTAGGCAAGGAATTAACTCCCACAGTGGGTTAACGCACTCACTTTCACCCTGAAGACCTCGGCTCAAATCCCAAATAAATCAAATGTATTTGGTGATCTCATTCCAGTTCCTCATGGTCCTTTGTTCACACCCCGCGATTTGATAGAGCTGGTGGCCCCCGCCTGCCTCCTGCAGAGAGGGGCTGGCATTTGGGTAACAGAGATGGTGCGGGGTCAGAGGGGAGTTGCGTTAGCAAAAACCAGCAAGTCCCTCTAATCCAGGGATCTCGGCTGCTGAAACAACAGGGGTAAGGTAGCGAGGGCTTTCATAGACCAACAGCATTGCCACACCATCTCCTGGGTGTCGGACATTCGCTGCTGTCCAACACCTTGATGTCAAAAAAAAAATTTTTAACTGTGTAACAGATTCTCGAATATAAACTGCCTAAGCGTGACCAGCCGTGGATTTGTCTCTCCGGGTTTATGAGTGGGAGAGCAAACATAATTCACTTAGCCTATGGCAGGGTTAAGGGAGGTCTTCAGTAGGTGGCTGCGCTGACAGCATTTTATGCGTCCTATGAAGACGGTAGCGTCAGTAGGGCAGGACGAAACCCTGCACCTATCAAACGGGGAACTTGGAGAAAAAACATTCTTCTGGTGTCTCATATTTTCTGCATTTCTTTTGTGCTCGTTGCTAAGGACACTTGGACAGCAATGGGAACCTTTGAGGGGCGTTTCCAAATCCTGTTGCCGAAAGCTAGGTGCCTGGCACCCATACTGTAGCCCACAAATGACGTCGATGAAAGCTGAAGTGCTCGGCAGCTGTGAAAATGACATCACTGCTGCCTAGATGCTCCACTTTTGTTAAACAAATTGAAAGGCTGCTTTGTTTTCTTCTGGTTTTCTATTTAATTTCTCCTGCTAAGATCATACCCAAAGCACGGCCAGTAACACCACAGAGAAGTGCCGTGGGAATAAGAGAGTCAGAATATTCTATTATTTTATGTTTAAATATGTGGCAGCAAAACATGAAGGTCAATGAAACAAAGCACACATATTCATGCAAATATAACTGGTATTAAAAACACCATGTGGGTAGCGCTCCATCTCAAAGAAGACAGAAAGAGAAACTTACTTCAAAAGTTTTCCATGAAGCCTCATTCAGCATGTAAATCTACTAGGACTAAGTGTTTTCTAAAAGATTAATATAGACAAGTTTTAACAAGTTTTAACTGTGTTTTTCTTTTCCTCAAAGTGCTGCTGACTGCAATCCGGAGGCCCGCAGCGTGATGTGAAGATAGCTTGTGACAGCTGAGTAGCAGCGGTTGATGAAATTCTGGTCACGCCAGTGTCCACGGGAGCTCGTGCCATCATTTAAATAGCGATGGGATGTCATCCCATCTTTTCAAATTCTTGATGTACATATTAATAAGCCAGTCTTTTTTGACACCACACAGTACTGAAATACTCGCAAAATGGTTTAGGTTTCAGCTGGGAAACTGGAGGAGCGTTGCTGGTACTGAGCAGGATATCCTTCCTGTGTGGGCTTGATAGAGAGCAGCTTTATTTCAAGTGTGAAATGTATGGGTCAAATCAGTGCAGCTGAATTATGGAGCCCAACTGATGTCTACCAACTTCAGCAGGTGCAGTCCTCAGCTTTTGTAGCATCAACCTATTTATTAGCAGTGGCAGAGGGGCTCACAACTCCTTCCAAGCTGCAGCTCAGCAATAAGTGTGTTCTGGGCTTAGCTCAGTATTTGTGAGCTGTACCTGAGGCACAGATGCTGCGTGCCCACATCAAGTGAATTCTCTGAGCCTGTTACCAGTGGGTAAGCTGAGGCACAGAGGGATAACATGGCTCCTCAGCATGATCTCCAGGAGTCGTCACTGTTGGGGAGCAGAGCTGGAAGGTCTCAGCGGACCAGCACCCTCTTCCTACCTACTAAGCACCCATGGCTCTTGCCTTGGAAGAACAGGGAACCTCACGCTGTCTCTCCAGGTATGGAAAAACCATGTCCATCCCATCACAACTCAATGCCCTAAACCAGCACAGCCAGTCACCAAAGTCCCGGTTACAGGCAGGAAGCCAGAGCAGGCAACTGCTGAGGCAGGCTGGAAAGGCAGCGAAACCCAGGTGGATCCGCAAACACCACCACCTTCCTGGTACCTCAGGAGGGAAAACTCATCCACCTCAGAAACCTACAGCAGCTCCCAGGAAATGAGTCACGTAAGCTCGGGAAGGCTGCAGCAGCAAAGCGTGCGAGAGCTTTGAAAACCGTCATGCAGACCTGCAGCGGCTGGATGGAGTCAGCCTGCTCCCCGGCAGCACAGCTGGTGAGGGGACAGAAAGGAAACAGGCTGGCAGAACGCGTGCTACCGCTGTCCCTTTGCACAGTTTGCTCCTGCCAGCCAAGAGCGATGAAGCCATGAAAGTGCACGGCGAGAGACCAAGCGAAATTAATCTCACCCACTACACCTCAGCACACACAACGGGAGCTCATGCTCCTAGAGAGGCCGGGAGTCAGGAGTAAGAAGCTCTTTAAAAACATTCTTATGTCAGGAGGTCTTTGCAGTGTTGGGCAACATTCAGCTCTGCAGCTTGGCAAGCTGAGGTGGAGCAAAACGCTTGAAAACCCCTGGGTGATAGGTTTGTAGCAGGGTTTTCAAAAGCTCTCTGCCTCCCTGAGGGATTTCTAGAGGCCACCTTGGCCAGGCAGACCAGCAGCCAGTGAGCCTGAACCTTCGGCCCATGCCCCCCAGGGCAGGACATCGCACCCCCAGGAGTCACACACGCAACGCTGTTTGTGCTTGCGCTGTTTACACACACGAATTTAAAGCATCTCCTCTGGTTTCTCCGCAAATTGCTGCATTCAGATGAAGTGGCAGCTGCTGTAATTAAGACACAGTTAATTACATATCCCCTTAATTGCAATGATAGGATTTTGTGAATTTGGTAAATAAGAATTGTTAGGTTTCTTCCGGCAAGTGCAGCCTCAGCGCAGCTCAGACACAGCTCCCTTTGTCTCCCAGCAAACAGCGAGCTGCCTGGCCCTGGACCAGGCCAGTGGCTCTCAGGTGGCAAAGGTGTTCGATTTCAGCTTGCCAACAAACTTCAGCTCTCCAGCTGCCTCCATCCGAAAGGCCTTTGCAGAGGGCAGCATCTAAAGGGAAATGTTTAGCATGAGCTTCAATGCAAGTACACCGTTGGGAAAATTTCGGGGGGGGATAAGTCGACAGGAAAGAGGCAAATAGTCTCAATCCTTTCCTTTTCTTTATTAAAAGAAAAAAAAATAATGGGAATGAGTTGGATTTCTTACAATAAGGAATGAAATCTCCCACTCGCCTGCTACTAGGCACAGACCATAGCCATAAGCAGGGCTGGTGTCACAGCCAAGGGGCTTTTAAATTCCAGCTCTGTCCTCAAGAATGACTACAAAAATAACTTTGCAGGTTTCTTTATTTGATATGTCTGATTTTCTCCCTTACTGACTGTGCTGAATTGGTAAATTGCTCTTTCTCTTCTAACCACCAACCCAGCAAAGCCCGGGGCCAGCTTGGGCACGTGCCCTCTGCCACTATCACTTTCTGCCTCTCATCTGCTGTGCAGCCCCATCGCTTGCAGGCTGCTCTTCCAGGATCGAGTCTCCACCTGTGCCAAGATTACCAGGTTGACACAATTTTGTCTGAGTGAAGAAAATGGGAAGACAGAAGGGCTGCAAAACACCAGGACTGAATCTGACTGTCATCGCCTGTCTCTGGATGAGAGCTGAACTGGGCTTCCGCAGGGATGGCCAGAGCCTGGGGAGAGCTGGGTGGTCGACATGAAGAAAACCCACCTTTCCATCCTGTTGTGCAGGCAGCTTGACACCGACTGAGAGAGAACACATGAGAGAAATGTATGTCCTTTTTGGAATTTCTTTTCAGTGATTCAATATGCAGAGCTGTTATCCGTATTAATGAATTGCGGTTGACTGAACAAGTATGTTCAGGGTGTTCTCGCACAAAAAATCATCTGATTAAAGAAGATTACCTAAGATCACCTTGGGCTTAATCATTAGTTACGATTAGCTAGAAATTAATGAAAACTTTGTTTGTATTTGCCTCCCCATTCTTTACCCAACAGGCAAACTCAACCCTTCTCCTCACGGGAAGCAGCAAACACCACCTCCCAGCTGGGGCAAGGCCCTGACGCTGGCTCAGTGTGGAGTCATGCATTGTGGTCGAGTGTCATCCCTTCCCTGGTAGCACCTCAGCTGCTCCATGGAACCTTCACTGGGCTGAGTCAGCCCACTGAACCCGCAGGCACCTCTTCACTTATTTTTCACTGGTTCATTTCCTGCCTATTTAGCAAGGCAAACTGGTTCGGCAAAAGGCTCAGCAACCACAAGGTGAAGATCAGGATGTTTTCTTCACAGCATTAGCAAGCTGCTGGTATCAGCTCAAATGGTGACATGTTCAGACTTGCAGGATGTTTTCATAAGCAAACGAAGGAACGTGGTCTAGAGAAAACTGCTTTGGGATAGGTGGAGAATTGGTCAGGGAGGGGGAAAAAAAAACCTCACACCCTGGAAAGTGGTTCACCATCAAAACAGCAAAATGTATTCAGTGAACGGGTCCTGCTTCCATACAATTCAAATTTTTCATTGGTGAAGTCAGCAATGGGATAGAGAGTTTACTTAGTAAATAAGCAGGTGATGCAAAGCTGAGAGGAACTGAAACTACACTAGAAAACAGGATAAGAGTTCAAAATGATTTGAACGAATTGGAGAAATGGTCTGAGAAAAACAGGCTGCAATGCAGTAAGGCTGTGGGCAAGTTTCTACGTGTAAGCAAAAAAAAAAAAAAAATCAATAGAGCAAATGCAAAATGGACCAAAATATGAATCAGCAAAGCTACGCCATTGGAAAGATGGGAAATGTCATACTAGAATCCATAACTAGATTTCCTGATGCAAGATACATGATGTCATCCATCCCTTCCACTCAGCACTGCAAACATCAGTGAACAAACTGTGACCGTTTTCAGGTCCCAACTCCCCAGCGACAGAGGAAAAAAAACCAAACAAACAGCTTGGAGATCCCTAAAAATTACCTCCAAGCAGATCATCAGAGAATTGATCAGCCTGAGGAAAAGACAACCAGGATGTAGCAAATACCCAAAATATTGCTGCAGAGAAAAAGGGAATAATCTGTCCTCCCTGTCCATAGCAAACAGACCACCAAACAGCAAGCTTAAATTGCAGGAGGAGGGATCTGAGTGGATGGTAGGAGAAACTTTCTAAGGGCGAAATGCCAGAGCAGATCATCGGGGAGGCTGTGAAGTCCCAGGGTAGGGGGTCAGGCAAGTGTCTGTCTGGATTAGCGAAGGTAGAGACCCTCCTCGCATCCCAGGCCCCACTGACTCAAGGCCCCTCATGGTCCCTCCTGGCTCCAGAGGTCTGTGTCTCAGAAGCAAAGCTCTTCCTTCTTCCCTGCCCCACCTTGCCTTTCATGACGTCTCCCTATTTCAGTGCCAAGATGTAGGTCGTAGCTCATATGACAGAAGGGTGCATAAAAAAATCCAGACTCAAATTACGCCTACGTTTCTAATTCTAGAAAGGTTAAAGAAAGCTTTACCTCCTGTCTACAGCAAGTAAGATGTACTGGAGAGCATCTCCAATAAAACATCAGAAAAAGGTTTACCCTTAAAGGTCCAACCCTGGACTTCCTCCTGTGTCAGATCTTTTTTGTTTTCTCACCCTTTGACTTCTTTAAACTTCACCACTGTCAGGAGATGCTCCTACACTCAGATCTAGGAGTAACTTGAGGAGAATGCAACCTGAGGACTAGCAGACACTAGAGTCTAATTTACCAAAGTGCAGCAGCACTCAGGATGGTGACTCAGGCGTGCAGGGGCACAAGTTTCCAAGTAATTTGCTGATAGATTAACTTTTCCCCTCCCCTGTCTAGCTCTTAGTCTCCTTAGATCCCCATCTTAAGTACGACACTACTCTGTTTTATTGCGCATACAGTCAACTGCAACGTTGCTAGTAAATTGGCTCAAATAGCACTCAAAAATGCACTCGCAAGACTGACACCGGTGGGACTGCTCCCCTTGCCCTGAGGCCGAGGGGCACTTCCCTTCCAGTGCTAGTACGGAAAGGAGGAACCATCACAAAGCCAGGCTTAGTGAGATAGAGGGACTTGCTCGCACCAGCTTAGCAAGGGAAAGGGCGCTCAGGCAGATGGCCCCCATGACTGTGCCTGCAAGCTTTGCCTTTCCTGATCTTCATTCCATGATTTATCTAAGTCTGTGTGAACCGGGAAAGATAAGCTCACATTGCTGCCTCAGTCTTTGCCCAATCTGTAAGCAGAAATACCACTTAGTTAAATTAACTTTATTGGTATGGGCTTCCTCGGTTTTCAAAAGCAGAATGGATTTCATCCTGGAAAAAGAATCCTTTTTCAGTGTGTTAAGTTCGATAAGCTTCAAAAACAAGTTTAGGATATTTTTTAATGGATGATTATTATTTAGCAGGAGCAGGTAGATTACAGACAGTCCTGCAATTTTAATTGTATGGCTGTAGCATTTGGATGTACTGCTTTCCCTTGTCTGTCACAGACTCCCTGCAGGCCCCTACATGAACCATTTAACCTCCGTCTTAGGCTCTATCCTTCCTACTGGGCTTTACGTCCCTTGTCTGTTAAGACCAATGCCACTTTAGTTCACAGCATGATGAGTTTTTTTAATACATCAGGTCTCAAAAGCTTCTGAGACTTGTAACTAAAGTTTTATGTGCAAAGTCACAAGAGAAAGCTGTAACCTAGGCATTAAAATGGCAAATTTTAAAAATATTCCTGGATATATCCAGGATGGAAGATAAATTCTGACATGAGGGCCTTTGAAGTGTACACCAGGATACAGGTAAGCAACCCGAGGTTTGGAATAAAGCTTGTCAATTCTGTGGTAGGACACGGTCACTACTGGCACTATCTCAGGTAGCTGGGTTGGCAACCTGAGTGCGTGATTCCTGCTGGAGGAAGGAAGATACAACATCCCCCATTTCCCAAAGATGAGGAATGAGGAACACTTCCTGCTGAAGCCATGCCAAGGGTAAAACTGGAGAAGAATCACCCCCAGGGAGGAGTTGGGGAGAGGAGAGGAATCTCTGTTGGTGCTGCTGACTATGATGAGGACAACAGTTGTGCAGAACTGGCTGACAGGGATATGGAAATGTTGGTAAATATAACAGTGATTCTCAACAGCTCATATTGTGTGTGAGTGTTGGAGTTGTCACTTTTGTATGTTGTATAGCTACATTTTCCAAGATTGACTGAAATTATCTAAAGCATGAAAATACATTCTTTTGTAGACTGAATTGGATAAGGAGTTTTTACATCGTACTCTACAACTAAGTGGAAGATGCAATGGTCTTAGTTTTAGGGAAAAAAAAAATTGAACTGTGGATGTATTCAAGGAATTCCTAAGACAGCTGTGTCATGGTACTATTCAAAACAATAGTCTGACTTAAGATCTCTGGTGAGAACCGATTTTAACATCAAACTCCTGGAGCTGCAATATTAATTCACACTCCAGTGAAGTAGTTGCCATGGAGTGGCCAAAACATAATTCACTGACTCTAACGGGCAACAAAATACAGAAAACATCTACTTTGTTTTCTAAATACTGGTGAGTCAGTGTTTTATACACAGCAGCCAAATTTCATTCCTTGGGAGGTAGAATAAATTATTACTAATTGTGACAAACGAGCAGACCATCAGACCCACTGATATAATGAATCAGTCTGCAAAGAAATTCTGCTTTGAGTCACAGAACAGCACCCTGTTGTCCTGAATTATAAAATACTGTTTAAATAAGTTAACTGGTTCCTGCATTTGTTTCTACTCTAAGACCTGCTACTAATATTGTGCAACTCATTCTAGAAACTCCCATATCGCTGCAAAATTTAATGTTTTGTAGAACCTTTACTTTTACATGCATACACTGGTTCTTTTCTTCCTGGGGGATTCCTAATAGGTATGCTATTCCACAGAAGATTTTGCTACCAAAGTGGAGATTAATACATTCAAGCCATGTAAGCAAGTTCTTTTAGGTCTATCAGCAGCTCCTTAATAAAAAAAAAAACAAACATTTTACATCATTGTTTGTAGGAATTTGGCATATTGTACTCTGCAAAGAAACTAAGGCAGTTTACAGATCCTGCACCCATCTTGCCACCAGCGTAAGCCTCTTGAACCACACTGCACACATTATGCACATAGGCCAGGCTAGCANAAGATCCAAGATTTTGCCTTATTACCAATGTCATTCCCTTAATCGCTTGTAAGCTCTGTACTGGGACAAAAATATTTCTTTTCCATAACTGCCATATAAAAAAAAATTGCTTTTCCACAGCTTGGGTGGGATCCCTGCTCTCTAGTCTCCTGCTTGTGCCTTCAGTATCTTCTATTTGCTTGCTTCATCAGCTCAGTTGTTCGTCCTGGAAAGGATGTCTGTGGTTTCTATCTCAGGCAACTAGGACGGGTCCACCAGGCACATGCATCTGGAGGAGCTCCAGGGTAAGCTTGTGCGTCAAAGTAAACCCATAAGACCTGTGGAATAAGCCTTTCCCTTTTATGCCTATTGTGGGCAACATTGCAACAACTTCTAATGATTTTTTTATGACTTTGGCCTAAAAGAGGAACAACAAGAGAATCCGGGCAGAGTAAACCAAAACTACATCCAAAAGGTTTTGGCCATACCAGGAGTGCTGCATGACCTGAATTTATTATGTATATGAGAATCTAGAATGGAAATTGTTGTAAAAAAAACACTGGGGTTTCCCCCCCCGCTTAGGAACATTCGTTGTATTGCACATCAGCTTCAAAATGTTTAATTTTTAAAAAATTTTTAAAATGTCATGGGCTATTTCTGTTGGGAAGTCAAGGCTTTAAAAATTCTAGTAACATTAAACTAATGCAGTTAGTTGCTCGACTGCAAGAGCACCCTTATTGTGCCAATTACAAGTCAGATGGAGCCAATCGAACAATATTTAATTATTAAGGTCTTACTGTACATTCTCAGGCTGTTAATATCTATTAGATTACAGCTGCATAATACCGAGTGCTCATTTCAGCAGGAGATTAGAAAGTACATTTATAATGCTGGCTACCCTTTGGGTGGATCATGGTATTTACATACCATATGTCGGCATGAGATTACAGAATGATTTATGCTTTTTGCCTAGACCTTTCAGTAAACTGCAACTGGCTGCAGTAAATTACAAAGCTGAAACTCCATTCCAACCTGACTTTGACAATTCAGCTCTCAGGAAGTACGTGCATTTTGAAAAAAATACTGAAAAAGACCACCAGCGACCAGTACAATCAAACTTCATAGGAAGCAGCATTTGACTTACCATATCTCAACACAAGTGATCAATCCATGCTGTTTTTCCTGTCGAGAGGGGCACAGAAGATGAACTAGGGAGGTTCACTCTGCTGTAAACAAACTAGTCCTAAATTGCACGGAGAAAAAAAGTGAATAGTCATCTCACTTTTTTGGAAAAAGAGCTGCCACACGTCCCACAAAGCCATACCCTCTCTCCACTACCAACACTCAGGTATCCCAGTTCCCTCTAACACGCCAAAGGCAACCAATGAACAAGGCAAATTATTTGTACTGGTGCAAACTGCTACCTAAAAATGGTTACTCAAGCACCCTGTAGATAATGCCAGTAGTGTGTATCAAAAGAGCTAAAGAGTAAGTACCTGGATGTATGCACAAATTGATTCATCACTGAAAAAAACTAACATAGAATACATTGCAATACATTGCTTTGATACACTTGATTTAATAGTTCTAAAGTGGCAGTGAAGAACATTAGGATTTAACTGAACATTATCTGTTTAAAGTCGAATGGAAGATATTTGACTGTGTGTTTACTGCAAGGTATTTTAAAGATGACACGTCAAATGAGTTGTAACACTCACACCAATAAAGAATGGTGTAAAATGTTAAGTCTCTGCAAATAATGCATCATCTGTGTGTACGTATGTACGTATGTATGTACGGCAGTCTGCTTTAAGTAGGTAAAGCTGTCATGCACCAAAAGAAGCGTGCTTGATTACTATACCACTAGCTTTATTAAGTTTCACTGTTTCAGAGATTAGGAACAGTATGGGCAGGAGAAAACTCACCAGATTGAGTTGTCCCTTATCTTCATTCCCAGATACTTTGCCTTTTACTTTTTCTAAACCAGCCAAACCTTTGATTGTTTCATTAAGGGAGCTGGCTGTGACAGCAAAAGGAAACTATAATCTTCTACTAGGAAGTAGATTTCCAGGATGATGACAGACGAAAGCAGCTGTCATGCGTTACATCAACATTATCTGTCTGCCACTTTATCTGAAGGTTTTGTCCATTAGCTACATGCCAAAACCCAATTACACATGGAATACAAATGGAAAGGCTAAGCAGCAGAAGCATCCCTCACGTCCTCTCCTATTAGTTAGTAAAGGAGGCTCACTAAACCGTAGGGACATAAGGGCTATTAAATGCTGCAGTACAGCACAAGCCTAGGAGAATCAACCTTGTAAATATTTCAGTGGCAGCAAGAATGGCATGAGATCAAAATACCTTGTCTGTCATCAGCCTTGTCAGGTCTAACAGGTATCTGTGCCTCCTAAAAACATCCCATTAGTGGGAGGGGACACTTGGAGGAGAATCAATTTCAACTACTATCCTATGCTGCCATCCTCTCCCCTTACATGCTAGCAACCGAAGAGACTTCACAGAGGAAAGGAGTATACAGGAAGGGCCTGAGAAATACATGCTTGTCATTGAGGTACAAAGGTTTTTCCTTTTAGCCAAAAGCCTTTTGCCAATGAGCATGGCGATTCCTTTGAGGCCAAAGGGCTCTTAACTAATGAAGGGGGAAAAAAGCAGAACAGTGAATTTTGGCTAGAGAAAAAATCGCAAGTGCCTTCAAAGGCACGTAACTTTGCCCCTGGCTAAACACACTGCTGGTGGTAGAGCATTAGGCTGTTCTCTTCTTCCTCCTTGCTTCCATAGTTGAACATAGCACGGTTTCAAGAGCAGAGCATACAGCACTTGAAATGATCTCCATAACTTTTAACATCTGTCTCCAGAACATTCAGTTTGGCGATAACACATCCCAGCCTATTTGCCCATAGGTACAAATGAGTAGCATTGGGGGAGGGGAGAATTTGGTAGAATATAACCATTCTTTGACACCAGGAAAGTGTTTGTGCACCAGTCCAAGAATTCACTCTAGCAAAGCTTATGTGAAACTGGCATTCAGGGACAACATAATAAGCTTTACAGATGCCAAGTTTAACCACCTGAAATTTAAAGAGAAAAATTCTTCGTTCACAGATCCTGGACCATGTATTATCTGGACAAGTACTGGTAGGAGGATGTTTTCCAACTTTCCAGGCCTGCACTTGAGTGGAAGAATCGAAGAAAAATCTCAGCTGAACTTAAAAGAAAGCAAAAGAACATAAATCACTTGCATCCAAGACAATTCTGTTTTGTTTCTTTAACTGCACAAATACTTTGTATCATTTTAGGCTATAGCTATATTGCTTAGAAATCCTGCTGCATCTGGGAATATGAATTCCTCAACTGAAAAACAAGGGTAGTTTGTACAGTGGAGTTACAACAGTGGAAGAATTGAAACAGGCCTTGAACTTGAAGGTCTCTCCTTGGCAGAAGTGAAACACAACTACATAGTAAGCCCTCATTTATTCATTCACTGTAGAAGGAAAGCATGCCCTCATTTATTTATTTACTCAGTCCTTGGCTGGTAGTTTCACTGACAGCACAAATCCCCTTGGTGCCTCCTACAGCTACAAGACGACAAGAATGCTTCGTAATTATTACCTATAATTCACATTGCAAGGTCAATTCTCTCCATCGCCTAGAAAACAGTAATATTGGTTTTTTTCTTCTAAATGAATATTGCAATTTATGTTTGACACAGTTATATCCCTCCTCCTCTTCATCAGGGAATTAGGAAGAGATTTTGAATTCCAGATGTCCCTCAGCTATGGTATGGTTCTCTCCTGGAGTGCGAGGCTGACAGCAGAACTAGAGCTTCATCCCCTCCAGCAAAAACTGAGTATGAAGTTGTTTGTTTTTTAATGCTGAGGAGAATGATCTTTACATGCAACGCTGATACAAAGGTCCCTCAATGTATTTGCCATTTTTCCAGCATTCTGTGGTATCCTCCTCTTTCCACATATTACACAAGTAATTACACCCTGCTAACTGCTCTGTCACATCCAAACAATTCAATAG
This sequence comes from Fregata magnificens, assembly GCA_013389945.1. Classification (NCBI taxonomy): domain Eukaryota; kingdom Metazoa; phylum Chordata; class Aves; order Suliformes; family Fregatidae; genus Fregata; species Fregata magnificens. The sequence continues at coordinate 186,269 of WAAD01002352.1, forward strand.
AAAATGCTCCTTCAATACCAGTAGTTTTATCCTTTGACCCTCCTGTTCCTCCCCTTATGATAAGCAATTTTATGTCAGTTGAGAACATAAACATTGTGCTGTACACCTCAACAGCAGCATCAACCCAACAATTCTATTCCATTTCAGGCAACATCTAGTTACTAAGACATCTTAAAGACCTTGTATCTATTATTTTGCATTAAAAGTTTCTTATATTCACTGGCATAGCTGAAATCTACTAAACTAAATCTAAAACTACTGCCCCACCCTGCTACAAACTTGTTTTTAGGAAACAAAGTTAAGTTTTATTTGAAGTGAAAAGGAAGCACATGAATACCAGAGTACAGTGTGTAAAAATAAAGTAATTCTCAAAAAATCTGGAAAGGGAATATGTAATTATTGGGTTGTTGCCAAAAGAAATCAGATTCTTTGGAATATATAATAATGGTTATAAATTAAAATAATTCTAGAACATTTCCCAACACTAATAAGCCAAAATATGTCAGATGTCATGAGGTGAATACTTGTTATTTTCCCTGTATCTAAAGCAAATACGTTGAATACTTTAAATGTTATTTCTAAGGCATCTTCAGTTTATAATTACAAAAGTATCTGTGCTTTGCCAGTTCTCCAGAGAAAGATCTTCTATTGGCTATGTAGAAAGGAATTTAAAAGGGCATCAAAATGTTAGACTTCTCACCAAATATAAATAAAACCTCGTTTAATTAGGGAACCAGTTTGAGATATGCACCTCGGAAGTAGAGAAGTGCAAGGTTTTTAAAATACCAGAAAAAAAAAAAAGAGTAATATTATAAAACATTTAACTCAAAATCAGAAAGGTTCTTTAATAATCGCAAATGAACTTTTTACAATATCAATCTTCTAACTTTCTGGGCACACTTCCTGGTAAACACTTGAGTGTCCTCTGTGAGTTACAAAGAGTGAGTTTTCTGTGTTACACAGCTAAAAAAACCTGGACATTCTTAACAACTTGGCATCACATCTTTTTTTTAAAAAACAGATCACACAATAATTTAGACAGCATTTATAGCATTATAAAATCAGAATCCCCCTCTTTAATCACTCACAAGAGCAGCCATTAAGAATACAACAGCTTTAGGAATACAAATAATGAGGATGTAAAACTATCTGTGCAAAACTGCATTATTTTTACTGTCTAAAATTTCAGGGAAGTAACACCGCCAAAAGCAGAGAGAGGATAACAAAGACAAACAGTCATGAAAGTAATGCTACCTTAGATTTTCAAACAGGAATTA
>WAAD01002360.1:17789-45982 GCA_013389945.1 Fregata magnificens
GGCTTGGCAAGCTCCTCCGCCAGCTCCCTCAGCACTCTCGGGTGGATCCCATCCGGCCCCATAGACTTGTGAACGTCCAGGTGGCGCAGCAGGTCGCTGACCGCTTCCTCCTGGACTGTGGGGGGTTTATTCTGCTCTCGGTCCCTGTCTTCCAGCTCAGGGGGCTGAATACCCTGGGGATGACTGATCTGACTATTAAAGACTGAGGCAAAGAAGGCATTAAGTACCTCAGCCTTTTTGTCGTCCTTGGTGACAATGTTCCGCCCCCACATCCACCAGAGGAGGGAGATTCTCCCTGGCTCTCTTTTTGCTGTTCATGTATTTGAAAAAGCATTTTTTATTATCTCGTACAGCAGTGGCCAGATTGAGCTCTAGCTGGGCTTTTGCCTTCCTTTTGAACCAGTGTAGCTCAGTCTTAGGCTGGTTGTTCTTCCTGTTGGCAGGTACAATGCTGTTTGCAGTTCCAGGCTTGCAAGTACTTATGTTTGTTGTATTTGGAGGTGTATGCTAAAGAGCTGAGATACAATGAAGGCTGCCTGGCTCATGCTCACAGGAATAGGATTTCATATAGAAATGTAGAATTTCATGTAGAAATGTGATCTGCATTGAAGATGTGCTTGAGCTTGTCTTCCCTAATCAGCGTCATGATGAGAACTGTTTTCTTTGGTTTGGTTTAAGCATTTATCTTTAAAGTATATAGGTATAACAGAACAATTTGGTTAAACTACCTGTACTTCCGTGCAATGGTTTCTTAAAGGTGGTTTGTTAGAGCAACAGGTTCTGGCTTTTCAATTTTTTTCTGTTGTCAATCAGAATAATAAGTTTTAATGTACTTTTCAATTTATTTCTTTGAACAATGCTGCTGCAATAAAGCATATTAAATAATTTCATTAACCTTGGCCTAGACTTGCACTAAGAATCTCCTTAATTGGGCAAGTGTAGTACAGATGTGAGGTCTATGATTACTGCAGCTATGCCAATCTACTGGCAATGTGTAATTTTTAATGTGACAGCTGTATTCCAGCAATCAAGGGTTACAGCTTCTGGCAGCATGAAGTTCTCATTATGCCATTTCTGCTCTGCAGTAAAATAATTATTTCAAAGCAAGCTGCTTCCTTCTCATCCCTAACCTGAGATCAGAAGTCTTCCTGTTTATTGTTTTGTGACTTTTCATCTAAGTATTATCTGCAGTAGCTGGGTTCATGTTTAAAAGTTAGTGTTCTCAGACTGACCTAAGGTGCATTACTTTAAAAAAAAAAAAAAAAAAAAAAAAANAAATCAAAATCTGTTGCAAAGTACATTTCTCCTTCGAGTAAATGAACTGGGAATAGGTAAAAATTATAGGGAATTTTTTATACTTGATTATGTCATACACAAGTTATTTTTATGAACTTGTCATTCAGTTAATCTATGAACTATTAAAATGAATACTTTCTACAATGATTTCATCTAGGGAATTTAAAAATAAAAGCCATGCAGTATCCATCTTGAGAAGTTGCCACAGCAGAAGCCTTGAATCAATTTGACTGATTTCACTTGAGATGTTTTTAACAAAAATATTCCTCTTGTTTTTATCCTGAAACAGTGAATTTTCTTTAAAGCCCAAGTGGCAAACAATGTGTAAGTGAACTGGTAAGAGTTACTATGTTACCACAACAATATGCTCACATTTGCAGAGGTCAAAGTCTTTGGACAAGCTACTCCTCTATCCCCTTCCCCCTTCCCATTTCTGAAGTTGCTCTGGGCATCTGAGCAACTGGTAAAGGAGAGTGGGGTTTTTTTAGTGTCATAGACCAAAGAATTGAGTTAAATTAAATGGGAAAGTAACATTAAAAAGCCTGAAACAATTCTGAATTATGGCTACATGACCAAAAATAGAACCAGATTTTCTGGGATCTAATGACTACAGTGGTGATAGCAGTTGCAATGGAAATTAGAAGAGCATCTTGTAAGAGAATCACTTTTCATCAGCACCTTAATTTTAATAAATCAGTGCTGAATTTTAATTTGTAATTCAATTTTCTTAATGCATTCACCTTGTGTAACTGAGAAATCGATATCATTGGATGGATGTATTGTTTTTACCTCCCTACTTTAAAGGTCGCATCCTCATTCAAGCAACTATAAAAATTAACATTTTTCAGTAATTTTAGAATAGATAAGATTTCTCTGAAGCCTTAAGAAAAGTATACTAACATGCTTTTGACAGCAGAGTAGTTTGATACATTACTGCTATGTGACAAACCCAATACAGAATCCTTATTAATAATCCTATTAATGTTTCATCTAATGTGAGGGAAATGGTAAATAAATTGTGGCTTTAACCCACTGCTGAGCTTCCAATTACTATTTTTCTCCCTATCTGCTTGCAATATATCACTTTTTTAATATGACTGAAATGTTCTAACAATCAAGGGTTAGGATCCTAACAGCATGAAGTCCTCATTACGTGATTTCTGCACTACAGCAAAATAATGATTGTGAAGCAAGCTGTTCTCCATGTAACACTTACAGAATAACTCATAAGACTACCCATTTACCACCTTCTGGTTATGGATTCAATTACTTCATGCCTCGGGTTTGTGGATGTTGGAATCATGTCATGCATCTGTCTCGAGCTGCACCATAAAAAGCATTCGAAGTGAATAAATCACAGGTGATGTTCCCCAGAAGTACTCGGAGGTTTTTGCTTTCTCCCAAGCCACTCAAGGCTGTGTCTTCTAAAAATTTAATGAAGGTTTCATAAACCATAAAAAAGCCCACTAGAATGTCATGACCTTCTTTCATTTTCTGAAACTGCGCAAAAATCTACGTTTTCCACAATTAACAGGGAGAAGATTATTACGCTTGAGAAATAGCATTTAAATGGTATGCTATAGTCCCAAATAAATATTAAACAGAACTGAAGAGGTAAATAAAGAGTATTTCAGATGGCTATGCAGATCTTACAAAGAGAGATCTTATTTTTCCAAACAATAGGTCTTTGTATCAGATTAATACAGTTTGCCTCCTTCAGTATGCAGTATAAAATTGCCAAGCAGATGAAATCATAAATACTTAATTATTAAGTGACTCTAGGTACAGCTGCTGTGTATCTACTATTTCTTATATTAAGCATATAGCAGGGGAAAATTCAGGGTGCCTTACTGTACTTCATCTGACCTACAGTCCAATTCTTTCTCTTGCTGTTACATTAGTGTTTGCCTTAATTTTATCCTATAATATAAGCCTGACCAAATGTTTTTTAGAAAAGACTGGTTTTTTTCAAGAGGAAGGGATCCTGCTGTGCTGACAGTGTAAGAAATCTTGCAAATGGTGAACAAATGTTGATGGGTGATCTAAAGTAATTACAAAGTTTGAAACTCAAACAGTGTACAAACCATACCACAGTTATAGCTCAATTATTGTGCTTTTATGAGAAATTTAGTATTAGCTATTGTTTGTTTGCTCTCTGGTGCCCTTGGAGAATGCAGTAAGATGCTTACTTGAAAATGGAAATAATTAATTCACTTGGAGCAAGGTCTTGCTCTCTTTCCTCCTGTTTTTTTTTTAGTTGGGTGGGTTTTTTTCCCCTTTCTTTCTCAGCTTTACCCAGCAGAGTTTCACAGAGAATGAGGTAATAAGGCTACCGATACAATCCTAATTCTCCTTAATATGTGGCAAACTCTTACAGGCTGTATAACCATACGTTGTGCTCCCAGCTCACGCTTTGCCTTGCAGTCCACAGAGCTGATGAACAGTGCTGAGGCAACTACACTGTCAAATATTTTTCTCTCACAAGTACTCTGAAGCAACCGGAGGGAAAAATTAAGATTATTCTGACATGATGAAAGAGATTATGCACAGTAAATTCTTAACTATTTCAGGAATTTGGTGGACTGTAGCAGACTGCGAAGTATTCCCTCGTGTCAGACAGGGAAGCCCTGCAATTCAGGACCATGCTTGTTGCATGCGGTTGTGGAGTGCCAGGATTAGACCACATACATGGACTGTATTAATAAACCACCTGCTCTATAAAATTAGGCTTTCATACCTCAGAAAATGGTGGTTGTTTTCCCAGAGAGTGAAATGTATGAAGAATTTTTGGATGTAGATACATTGTTTTGACACTTTTGCTGCGTGTGAAATGTGGGCTTGGTGGGTATGAAGTGGGAAATATTAAAACACCTGAGGAATTTCTAATCAATACGCACTGCTCTCTTGCTTTTGAGGTATTTTATCCATTGACAAGAAAAGAACTTAATTAAATGTTATGGCTTGCTGAGGTCCAGACAGCAAATTATAGATCAAGAGAGACTGGCACTCAGGTGTTACACTTGCAACTAGATACTTAGGTGTAGGGTTTTAACAAAGATATGATAGTGACATTTTTATGATTCCCCACCACCACCTGCTCTATTTTTGTAGCTTTCCAAGTGTTACTTTCCTGACCTTTGTTTGATACCCCTGATTTGCAGGATCACTTAGAGACCAAAAAGGTGGAATTTCATGTATCATTAATTCCTTATAACCTTGGTGTTTATCTCATCCCTTGATACTATTCCTTTCAGTGTTTAGTTTTAACAGAAGATTAAGGATTTTAAGTCCCATTTCTCTTACTCCTCCAAAATTTATGGATGTTATAAATAATTTTGTATCTACATGGCTAACGTCATGCATCAGCTGCATGCCTTGTGGCAGCATTAGTGAGGAATATAGTGATCATGTTATCATTTGGCTATGCTAACACAATTAACAGAAGAACATATGTATGTAAGCTAATGGGCAACCTACTCTAGAGTCAATGCCCACAAAATCATTACCTTCCAATGTACTGAAAGTGTGCCAGTTGTCCACCATATATTGGTCTAGGGAGTGTTTGTTATATTAAACATATATGGGGTATTCATCTTAATATAAACTACTTAATTCAGTAGGTATCACAGATATCCAGAAGAATAATATTTAGTGGATAATGCACACAGAGAAAGAAGAATGAAAGGGTTCTAAGGACAAACACTACAGACTGGGTAGAATGGGAGAGAAGTAGAAAATGTTGTGTATGAGGCAGCTGGATTTCTTGTGATTAAAGAAATCGGGAGGTAGTGAGCTTGGCAGGGCAAGAGTCAGAGAAACTCTTTAACACCATCTTTAACATCATTTCTCATAGGAGAAAGGCTTTAACATAATCTTTTTTCAAAACCTTATGGTGTACCATTTTTATAGACAAATGCAAGATATATGGTGGAGACTGGATCACTCTACTCCCTTTTCTTCCTGCCAAGTCTATCAATTGAATTCTGAATTACTGCAGCCTCTGTGCAGGTTTCTGAAAGCCCTGCAGTGGCAGGAGGCAGGACTGTTCTTGAGCCAGTGAGGAGTCATTTTCCAAGCAAGAAGCTCAGATGGTTTCCCTGATAGACGATGAAGTTGCAAAGAGTGTCAGCTGCTTGTAGATGCCTGGGGGATCTTGCAACAGGATAGGCTGAGATGTGTCTTCTGGCACAAGAAGGAGGAATATGGGGATATAGGAATAGAGACATGGAGAATGTGGCAGAAGTGGACATTGGCTGAGGTCTGAGGAGCTTCAGGGCATGTTACAGTCATGGTGACTGTGGAGAATTTTTAGCTAGATCTGATTTTGGGAGCAGAAATGCGTGCATGGGATTGACCACTGGTAACTATCCCAAGAGATTACCTTCTGCTTTTTCTATACTGCTTCCTTGCTGTTATTGTTAAACATGACAAAGCAGTTGCTCCCCTTCAACCATATTTTGCCTTAATAAAGATTTCCTTTGTCTCCTAGGTTATTTAAATTCCATTTTGAAAAAAACCCTGCCATTGTTCATCACTATCCTGTCATCTCTGCCTATATACTTCTGGGAGCAGCACGCTCCAGGTTTAGCTGATTTGCACCACATTTGAATCCTACCCTGGGGTGACACTGGCAATGGTGGGACTTCTCAGTTACCACTCTGTGGCTTCTCTTTGGAGTCAGGCTGTTCTTTTGCACAGCATGGCAGGTGTCTGTCTATAGGAGACCTCAAGTTAGCAGAGGGAGTTTAGGCTCTGCTTCCCTGAGACTGGGTCAAACACCATCTAACCCAGTGCCTTTGTCTTGTAGAGCAAGGGGTTATCAAGCAGAGATGCTTTTCAGCTTGACTGTTAGGAGTCATGGGAAGTATGATGTGATGGGTTGCTGTGGCTTTTTTCAGTTCTCATTGCTGAGGTTGATCTCTTACCATCCTTTCTCTGTGGTAGCCCCTCACATCTGGAAAGTAAAAGCACAACTCATGGGATATGTTGGATAGTTGTGTAAATTGGTGCAGATGTTAATTTAATAAAGAAAAGTCTCTGCTTCAGTCATGGTCTTCAGTCTCTCTTCTGTATCCAAGTCAGTTATTTCCTGTAGGTTTTTACAGTTATCCTACAAAGCTGAGTACAGAAAAAGAATCATTGCTGTGGAAACCTACAACAGGGTTTGCGAAAGGATAGCATTCCCTTAAAACATTATAGGATAGCAATTAACTTAATTGCTTTTATACTTCATTGAGATGTTTTTTGTTTCTTCCTCACTACAGGAATATAATTACATAATATATGGTACAATATCTGTTTTGCTGAAGGCATGATGCTTGCTTCATTGGGACCAGATTTTCATCTACAGTGCTTAAAACTGGCTCATATAATAGAACTGGCTATTATTCTACAGACGTACCTAAATGTGAAGAAGACTGACTATATGAGAGATGCCTGGCCGCTGAGCTGAGAATTATAGGTCAAACTACATTGTGCACCTAACTAATGTGTCAAAAAGCAACAAAAAAGTTCAAATAAGTGGGCCATTTATTGCAAGGTGATCAAAAGGTAGAATTGTGAAGCCTAACCTTTACAAAATCTGAGCTTGCTTTAATAGTTCTATATCTCCTAGAAAGAAACCCTCAGATTTCCATTCATTTACTTCCCTAGAGGTTGGCTCTTTTGTAATCTCTATCTTATTCCTAAATAGGAAAGGCATTATTTGCTTTTGTGGATGCACATAAATGGATGCTTCCTAGAGTGACTGTTACGGACTCAGGTATCTATCATACCCCTGAATTAAATTCTAACTAACTACGTAACATACCTTTAGTGGTGTTGTGTAACACTTTGTAGGGTGAAGCATGTGAAGTTTCATAGTGAATATTGCATTTTTATTGTCATATACTGTTAGTTTTTCAAAAATCTCTTTGCATCTTGTAAATATTTGTAGCAATTTTTTTTTAAAAAAAAATCTTACATTTGGGTACTCATAAAGCTTCAAATTGTGTACTTTGCAGAACTGTTATCATAAATACACAGAAACATTTTTTGCATCAATAAAGAAATCTAGTGAGCATGTGTGTGTATATATATGAGTTTTCTAACTGCAGAAACATTACATGTACCTGCAGAGTAGAAAAGGAGACTGATCAAGACTCTTGAACTGTTGCCCTTGCATGTTTTGTTCTACAGCTGAACATGCTATTAAACCAATCCAGGCATACCAGGCAACAAGATTTGATGAGACCTATTGAACGCAGAATTTTCACAATGGAACTGCACAAATTTATTTAGCACAAGCATCTCTTTAGCTATTAAACTCTGCATAACTGTGTGGCCTCTGCTGTAATATTTGCACCTACATAATGCGATTGATAAAATCAGGAATATTAACTGGAATACAAAATGCAACAGGAATGTTTCTGCCTGAATCCAGTCTTGGCTTTAGCTTTCCGGAATGCTTTGGTGGCAGAATGTGGTTAGTTGTTTCTCAGTTAAGAAGGGTATGTTAATACTATACGGGGATTCTGGAGGAGGCTGCTGCTTACTGTCTCATGTATAAGCCACAGTAGAGTCACTTCACTGGGCTTAGTGTTAGCCACAGAAAGTGATATCATTAAATAGAAAGGGTTGACAAAATTCTTACCAAACAGCTACAGCCGAGTAATCCTTTCTGTGATGATTTGTTCAAAATCATGGGGGCAAAAAAAAAGGGCCTATTTTTGGCACTTTTTTTGTTACAGTATCAGGGAGGCTTTTAACCTTTTTTTTTTTTTTTTTTTTTTTTTTTTTTTTTGGTGTATGGTGCTCTGAATGGAAGCAGAGGGACAGCCAGTGTTGTGCTGCTTAGAGGATGGATAAGCGGTGCTTTAGACTTCAATGGATTATCTATATGCATGAAACAATTTGTATATCCATAAGAAAAGATAGTTACTGTTTCAATAAACAGGGGAGGTGATTCTGCCCCTCTACTCCGCTCTGGTGAGACCCCACCTGGAGTACCGTGTCCAGCTCTGGAGTCCTCAGCACAGGAAAGGCAGTGATCTGCTGGAGCAGGTCCAGAGGAGGGCCACAAAAATGATCAGAGGGATGGAACACCTCTCCTATGAGGAAAGGCGGAGAGAGTTGGAGTTGTTCAGCCTGGAGAAGAGAAGGCTCCAGGGAGAGCTTATTGCAGCCTTTTGATACTTAAATGGGGCTTATAAGAAAGAGGGGACAGACTTTTTAATAGGGCCTGTAGTGATAGGACAAGGGGTAATGGTTTCAAACTAAAAGAGGGTAGATTCAGGCTGAATATAAGGAAGAAATTTTTTACAATGAGGGTGGTGAAACACTGGAACAGGTTGCCCAGAGGGTGGTAGATGCCCCATCCCTGGAAACACCCAAGATCAGGTTGGACAGGGCTCTGAGCAACCTGGTCTAGTTGAAGATGCCCCTGCTCATTGCAGGGGGGTTGGACTAGATGACCTTTAAAGGTCCTTCCAACCCAAACCATTCTATGATTCTATGAAAAACAAAAGTATCAAAGCCTGAGACAGGCAATGTGAACGCTGCAGCAAGTCACATGTCCTGGAGAACCACCCAATTATCACAATTTCTGTCTGTTGAATACAGGCAGGCAAGTACGTAGAAAGTCTCTTTCAGATATATTGTAGATACAAAACTAATTGCTAGTGGTCCTTATGCTCTGATATTAAAGCTGCTCTGTAGTAGTATTTGCTAAAGTTTCTCTTTAAATTTTATAGATTACACCCTCCCACCCCATCCTCCCCCAGTTCTCTGGAAAATTGGAAGCTTTCTGTTAAAAATACTTTGTGTTTAGTGTTTGAGCCAAATGCAAGTATATTAACAGTGGAAGGCTCTGGCTTGGATGTGTCACACTGTTCATTCTTATAAGCCAGGTTTCTCACCTGGACACACTGCCACGGCTAGAGACACCAGCATGGCAGATGCAGTCTGAGCTGCTGTGGAATCATGGGGGGAGGAGTGCAAGATGTCTGAGGTTTGGCTCTGATCAGGCACCACAGCTGCACTTCTGACTGGGAATTTTAGCTTTATCTAGATACACTTGGTATAATTTTGTTTCCCTGCAAAGTTGTTGCAGTTTTCATCAGAAGAATTTGCTCCTTCCCTGGCCTTTGAAGATGCTGCAATTTTTCACCTCGCAGTATTCATCTAAATTACTTTTTAGGAAAAGTAATTTTTAAAAGACTTTTATCTTCTGATCTATAGCATGGGGAAAGGCAAAGAAAACTGCCAAAGGACGCTAAATAAAACTAAAATAATGATGAAAATGGAAAAAACCCGCAAGTCTTCAGGTTTATGATAAATTTTCTTGGTCAAAAGCAGCATTACAGGATTTTTTCAGTGACACCATTCTGTTTCTAGAAATGTAGAAAACCACCAAAAGCTTCCCCATCTCTAATGACTATGCAGTTCTGCTAATTGTAACAATACTTTCTCTGCTGTGAGTGCCTGTATGAAGCTGAAGCCATTTAAATGATTTCTCTTAGGCCACTGAACCTCCCTTTGATGGTAATAACTTTTTGGTTGCTACAGCCCTGTGCTGGATTCAGAGCAGTGACCTGTAGATGAAAGGCTCCGCATCCTGTTGCCAGTCCCCTGAGTTAGCCAGTCTTGGCCCGTTTTTCTTCTCTGCAAGCAGCTGCTTCTGCCTCTGGAGTTCCCGACTGAAACAGGCAGCAAAGAAATCATTCTGTGGCTCATATTTCCACTTGGGTTCAGTGATCAGGATCACAACAGAAATAAGTGTGTTGAACTGAAAGGGTCTTTCTGCTTTTCTTAAATGTTCTCCATGATATAGATGTTACAAAAGTGCTGTGTATTCCAATTAAACTTAAACAGCAGCTCTAGCAGGGAGCAGCTGCTGTGCACTCGCAGGATAGATCAGCTTTCCTACTGAGCTCCACAGCATAGTTAAAAAAGGAAAATCTATTTCAGCAACCTCCATAAAAAGCGTATGCATTTTCTTTCTGTCCGTCTTGCTTAGTCCTTCTTATGTAGTTCTTATTTTTCATGGAACCTGAATACCTATGACGCTGTGTGGGGTCAAAATCCTTCTAATTTCGGAGAGTCTTAGACAGTAGTATCATGTCTGCACCATCTTTTGCAGGCAGATGATGGAGCAAGCTGGGCTTGTCAGCTTTGAGTTTTAGTTCTACTCCAGATCCCCTGTGGGATGTTGCGCAAGTCATTCCTTCCTGTAAATGGGAATAATGATTCTTTTGCTCTTTGGCTCTTTTTCTGCCTCAGGTAGAAAATGTTTGGGCCAGAGATATTTTTTTGAGCTGTTTAACCCACACCTACTACCCTGAGTCCTGAACTGGATTCCAGTTGGGGAGGACTATTATGGAGCTGAACCAAATCCGGTTCATTGTCACCATTTTTTATTGTTTCTGTCTGAGCCATAACTGCGTCTGAACCCATGGAATTTGGCTCATTTAGAAGTAGAGAAAGATCCATATATATATATATATATATAAAAAAACATCTACAAAGATAACCCAGTGGAAGACCCACTATATACAAGCCATGGATTGGTGGTAGCTCTGTTAGTCACATTTTAAGACAAAAGATGTTTTTCACACTTAGCAGAACAACCCAGTGCTGCTATTCCTTCTGTGGTGCATCAACAAAATGCACTTTTCACTTGGCCAGCTACAAATACATGCATTACCCTTGGTTATGCTTCTTTTTGCCTCTTGCTACTGTACTGTGGATATAAATGACCTTAGCAAGGCATATTAAAAACTGACGCTGGCTTGTGCGATGCTTTGACCATTAGTACCATCATAGCCAAAAGGCTCAGACAGCCAACTGTGCCCTTCTGTGGTCTCTAACCTGACCAAAAAGAGAACAGATTTAATTAAAGCTATTATGGAAGCAGCGCTGCATAATGATTTACCCTGAGTGAGAGCCAAAGTCCCATTTGGTGGAGATTAATATAACTTCATATGTTTGAAAGGCTATAGTTCTCTATGTTAAATGTAATAACTGAAATTTCATATCTGCAAGCCTAGTTGTTCCAGGCATAAAATGAAAACCAATTCTGTATTTACTCAGACCATTTCTGTTGTTTGAATCACTTTATGGATACATGAAAGAAAGTCTGATGAAATGAATAATAGATATAAAAAATAGCAAGAGTAACATGCATTTCAGATTCTTATATTGTATATGGGGAGTCTTGGGAATTCAGCTTGACAAAAAAAAAATCTTTTTTTTTCTTTTCCTCCTTTTATTTTTGCCTTTTTTTGGTTTTTTTTTTTTTTTTTTCCCATTGCCTATGAAATTGAGATGAGGACAAAGATAGATATTAAAAACTAGTTTTCCTGACTCAGAAGAGGAAGGATTGTGAGGCAGGAGGATGCCCTGTGCATTGCAGAAAGTGGGTAACAATAATAATGAAATTTTAAAGGTACATCATTTTACAAAATACATCAGTGGGACAGTAATCTGGAAGACGTGTATGCAGCTTTGCAATAGGAGGAAAAGTTCTGAGGTATCCATTAGCTAACGCTAATTGCCAGATTATTTCTCTTGAAGCACACAGATATAACAAGAAATCCAGTGTGAACTGAAAGAGGAAGCTCCTAAAGTGCTACCACCTAAGAGAGGGCAATAATTACACACTTTGTAAAATGGACATCTTCTGGTATATATTTTTTCATGTATACCTTATTTATTAGCCTTACAGATGGTCATAATGGCTGTACCTGAAGTAGTAATGACTCAGGCAAATTCTACCTTCCCAAGAAACACAGGAAAATAAATGGACAAAAGCTTTGGAAAGTCTATTTAGAGGAGGAGTCAATGTTCCACAATTAAAAACATTTCATTTGCTGTCACATGTGATGAAGTAAGAAGCAGCAATATCTTTGAATTGTTGATGAAGTTGGTGTTTTGTGCATCTCAAGGTGATTTCTGCTACTACATTTTTCTCCAAATTTCATGTTTTCTTGATAAAATGGGCTGGTTTTGTTTAAAAAAAAGGATAGATTTACATCTACCTTAAACAGAAGGAAAGGGTACCTGATGATTTTGTATGAGTGTAATTAGCTAGTTATCCGTAATGTAGAATTACTTTATTGACATGTAGTTATGAGTCTCTGTGTTGTATTTTCTGGAAGTAACAGGGAAAAGGGAACAAAGCCAACGTGAGACAAAAATCTGAAAGCAAACAAGCACTGTAGTATGATTAATGTTTAAAGCAGAGCTGTTGGATAATGGTGTTGAACTGATTATAAGCATGTCTAAGAAAGTAATTTTTCTTTTTAAAGTTTGCATCACCTTAGATTTGAAATGCGATTTGTTTTATTTTTCACTGATGTCTTGCTTATTAAACAGAGTGCTCTTTTGAAAGGGAGAAATGCTTGAAAAAATATTTTAAGAGTTGGTTTGAAATATGTTTAAATACTGCTGAAAGATTATTATTTTTTTTTTTTTTTTTAATTAGAAACGTTTGAATGTTTAGTCAAAAATCCCAAGCCACATTTTAAATTCCCGAAGTAAACTTTTCCTGGTTGGACTGAAAAGAATATAGTCTCCAAAACCAGCTGGTTCTGTCTTTCAGACACGCTGATGTTCATCCTTGAGCAAGTGTAAGGATTTCCCAGCAGTTTTTCTGGAGTTTGATACTGAGTCCTTTCATTCCCAAAGTTCTTGGTAGTAGATGGCCGTTTTAAAGACCTGTTGGATATAGCTCCAGATGCACTTCACTATTTCTGGCTTTTGAAGAGGTGAGCTTTTGCATGAAACTTTGTTATGCTTGTTTTAATGTGACTCCTTTAAACACTGTTAGCTATTGATATTATTTTTGGAGTACTAGGACTTTCAGACACAATCAAAAGATGGGGCCATTCTGTACAGACCTTACTGTCCAAGAGGAAACTCAGAGACAATGGAAACAATGAAGGGCTGGAAAACATTCACTGTACTACTTTTTTGTTCCCAACCTAAAAGATAAATTAATTCCTGATAAAGCTTGGCAGTGTTTTAAAGCTTGAGCTATTCTGGTTGAGGCTTATATTTTTCCTTGTCTTCTACCATAACATCTCCAGAAATATTCTGTGAAATAGGAACAGTCAGCTTGCAAATACAGTGTCAGTCCAGTTTCATGGATAGCTATCTATATAGCGGGAGGTCACAATGAGGTGGAATCAAAAAAAGACATCCCAAGCTGGTTTCCTATTTCCTTTGAAGTATAACAGGTCCTGCAGCTGTCAAAATTACACAATACATTCTTAGAAAGCAGAGATGATGAGACTAAGATGCTTCTGGTTTTTTGAGAATTAAAATACCATAATTAACTGTGCATGTTTGATCATAGGCCATGTATTACTATCTATACTCTTATTGGCTCCGTTTGTTAATAGGAAAAAGTAAACATTTTTCAGGTTTAAGTATGAAATTGTTTTCATTTGATACCTTCATTGCATCTGTTCTAATTATGAATTGAAATGTGCTGGATGTAAAAATGGGATAAAATGCCTTTTTGTAAAAGTAATTATATTCATTTTAATTAATCCAATTGAACACAAGATTTTCTCAGGGATTAGATAGCATTCTTTTTAATAATTTGAGTAATAACAGTTGGTTTTACTAAATCAAGTACGATTATTAGAATGCCTTATCTTTCTTTTAAACAAATACTATATTTCCCTGGTTTAGGAACAATTACAAGAACAAGGATTGCAAAGTCACAAAATTCAAGTGCCAAACGTGGATGCTTTTGCGTGTTTGAAATAATTAGAGCTGAAGAGACAGCTTCCTTCTTAGAGAGTCTGGCATCTTTACAAAATTACATAAATATTGTTTTTGTATAAGCAAGATATTTTCATAAACTCAGAATATTTCTTTCCTTTCAAATTTTTGCACAATTCATCATTACAGGCTTTTGAAATGAAGAATTATTTTTATTGGGGAAAATTGAAACATTTTGTTTAAGACTGAGAAAGATATTTGTATGTCTACTGATTTTTGTCTGAAATTTTTCTTTCAAAACAGACACAATTTTGCAAAGCATTTCACTTTTCACCAGGTGTTATTTTTCCAGTGCTTTAGTGAATAATTCATATTGAAATAGGTGAGATGAGATGTGCTAGAAAAGTTTGCATAGGCAGACTGTGTAGTAGTTGTGGTAATTGTATCTGAATAATTGATAAAATATAATTTAAGTTCCTTCCCCTGCTTCTGCTGGTTGCAAATACATTGTGCTATAGGCACCACATTCACGCTTAACTGATAGAGGCAAAGCAATTTTTATTTTTAATATCTTTTTTTTTTTTAAGAATTAAAGTACAATATGCACTTCAGTGTCTAACATTACAATAAATTAAAATGTCAGCATTAACTGCTCAATTCAATTACACAGCCTTATGACCTCAGCTCAGTTACAGGTCTCACAAGCCATCAGTATTTACCGTTCAGTCATTGCTGACTTGTAGTGTTCAAATCTTTGCATTTTGTTGAATGGCCAAAGTCTGAATTATGTCAGAGTTATGGTAATATTTATGGTTACTAAATGCTAAATTGTGAATTAGTTTTCATAGCTATAACACTGTATGCTTTACCTATAAATTTAGAGTCTATTCTAGAGATTTCAGAGCATATAAAAAGTTTTCTTAACTTTGTAGCAGACGTGTGTGTTTGCTTCTAATTATTATTCACAGTGCAAAACAGCTTTGTGTAAGATTTATCTTTTAGTGCCTTTCCTTGCCCATAGTATACCAGACAGCGTAACTGCACAGGATCATGTTTATAGGCTGGCTGCTGCTTACCTGCTCTGACTTCTGTTAGATTTTTTTAGGTGGAGCAACTTAGATATGAACTTCAACTGATGCTGCTAAGAACTTTAGTTCAGAGATGATATTTAATCCCCTATTGGATAGGACTCTACCCAGGCAAATTCCCTGTATAAAAACGAAGTGCAGGTTCAGCAAGCCATTTAAGTAAGCTTTTAGCTTCCCATTGACTCTAGTTTTCTACTATTGTCTTGTCTCTTGTAAGTTTTTGAATTATGTAGGGCTGTGTTGATACCATCTACCAACAAGCATGTTGGGCGGCATAAAAGTTTAAGTGGTCAAAAGTCAAAACCAGGTAGGACTTTCTGTGCAATTGCCAAGCATAGTGCTTATTGTTGTGAGTACTGAGTCTTGGGTTTTGTATGTTGAGGTGGTTCCTGAAGACAGACTCTTTTTTTTTTTTTTCTAAATTTAAAAACTCTTTAGTTTTGATAACTGTAAAACAGTATTTCTGCCCTCTCTTACTAAGTTATTCCTTTCAAGGAATTTTCCATAGTTCTTTGACATAAAGTCATTTATAATTATCCTATTTACCAAGGTTCTGTAATCTTTAGTGTCTATTAACATGTAGTCACTGCAAGACAATCTTAGTGTATTAGATCTCAAAAGAAATTGCCTGCTGTTAAATATCTATTACAAGGGTAGATGTCCTTTAATTAAAGTGTAGAGGAAAAAAAATTTTGCTAGTATTTAGAAAAATATTCATAATAGGTTGACATGCTCCAGTTTTGGAGTCAACAAGAAATGAAAAGAACCCTCTTTAACTCAAGGTCGCATAAGAGATCCTATTAAAAAGGGCTATGTTTCTGAAGTGCAATGCCAAACCATTTATGCGTTTTTAAATGAATGAGGTTTGAAAGGTAGAATGGTCTAATGTATCTTGCAGTTCCTCATTAATATGCGTTAGCATTGAAAAATAGTTTAGCTTATTCTCTTTTTCGTTAGTAAAGCTGTAACTGGGTGAGCCTTAGGAGGTTGAAAATTTCACTTCTGAAGTGTCAGAAGAATCGTATCAATTTAAACTTTTGAGTATCTCTCAGACTGTGTGTCAGTTCTTGCTTTTCTGACACTCAGGCCCTTGTCCCTGTAGTTAATCTTGCAGAAATGCTGGGAATTTTAATGTGCTATTGTGGTGGGTTGACCCTGGCTGGACTCCACGTGCCCACCAAAGCTGCTCTATCAGTCCCCTCCTCAACTGGATAGGGAGAGAAGATGTAACAAAAAGCTTGTGGATTAAGATAAGGACAGGGAGAAATCACTCAGCAGTTACCATCACAGGCAAAACAGACTCAGCTTGGGGGAATTAGCTTAATTTATTACCAATCAAATCAGAGTAGGATAGTGAGAAATAAAACCAAATCTTAAAAACACCTTCCCCCTGCTCCTCCCTTCTTCCTGGGCTTAACTTTACTCCTGATTTCTCTACATCCTCCCCGCCAGCGGCACAGGGGGACAGGGAATGGGGGTTGTGGTCATTCATCACACGTCGTTTCTGCCCTTCCTTCCTACTCGGGCGAGGACTCCCCACACTCTTCCCCTGCTCCAGTGTGGGGTCCCTCCCATGGGAGACAGTCCTCCACAAACTTCTCTAACGTGGGTCCTTCCCACAGGTTACAGTTCTTCACAAACTGCTCCAGCGTGGGTCCTTTCCACGGGGTGCAGTCCTCCAGGAACAGACTGCTCCAGTGTGGGTCCCCCACAGAGTCACAAGTCCTGCCAGCAAACCTGCTCCAGCGTGGGCTCCTCTCTCCACAGGTCCTGCCAGGAGCCTGCTCCAGCACAGGCTTCCCACAGGCTCGCAGCCTCCTTTGGGCATCCACCTGCTCTGGCATGGGGTCCTCCATGGGCTGCAGGGGGACAGCCTGCCTCACCATGGTCTTCACCACAGGCTGCAGGGGAATCTCTGCTCCAGTGCCTGGAGCACCTCCTCCCCTTCCTTCACTGACCTTGGTGTCTGCAGGGTTGTCCCTTTCACATATTCTCACTCCTCTCTCCAGCTGTAATTGCCGTTGTGCAGGTTTTTTCCCCTTCTTAAATATGTTTTCACAGAGGCACTGTCGCCAATCAACTTGGCCTTGGCCACCGGTGGATCTGTCTTGGAGCCGGCTGGCATTGGCTCTATCAGACATAGGGGAAGCTTCTAGGAGCTTCTCAGAGAAGCCACCCCTGTAGCCCCCCCGCTACCAAAACGTTGCTGCGCAAACCCAATACAGCTATTGGTCACATAGCTTCAGAGTCCATTAAAACAGTTAGAATACAGGTTAGCAGTTGGATTTGGAGACTTTTGTTTTACATTTATATCTCTTGACTTATATGATTTCATGACTGAATCTTCATACTTCTTAGATGCTGAAACAGCAGAGGCAAATGTTAATGCTGGACTGGCTTACCAGTGGATTTGATTGCGGATGGTTAAGTCTGGAAGAAGACAATGGATCATCTTGGAAAGATAAAAGGCAGAGGGAGAAGAATCAATAAAATTATTTATTTTTGAACTTAAGCCTGCTGGATAAAGGCATAAATGTCAGCTAGTCAGATATTGCTGAGTAGTTTTGACTGGTGTGATGCTCTTGGAATTGGTAGTTGTGTATGCTGTGTATTACTGGGGGTACTAAATTCCTGTCAATCGAAGGCAGCATATCATCACAGCAGCCAGCAGCACCAAATGGCAGCTGTCCCACCCCAGGGCCTTGTTATTGCTAACCCTCCCTGGCGGGTACAGGAGTGAGCCTGGCCCGTGCCGGGGCATTTCTTTCGGACTGCTGACCTGCGGTAACTGGAGGCCGCAGTGCTGAGCAGGGGATGGTGGCAGTGCTCACCAGCAGTGGTGCCTGCCCTTCCTTTTCATGGCCCTACCAGGTACGAGAGTGGGGACCAGCTCTGAGCGTATGCAAGAAGGGCCCTGTTGGTGCAGGGTGGAAGCAGAACTTCTGATCTCTGTAAGTGTTTTCTGTTAAGGATATAGCTGCCAGTTCTCTGGATTCATGTGAACTTGGGCAGTGTCAAATACAGACCTGTTCCTTCTTGAAACGATCACTTCCTTGGCACTGACAGGAGACGAGCAAGCATTTCAATGATGGCTGTAGGGCAGTGAAGGAAATCCAATACATGTTTTGATAACATTTTGATTATTTCACAGTGGAGAGCCTTTTTCTTTTACATAAACAGTGGGCGACAAATTCAGGAGCTGAAGTTCAGCAGTGATGAGACAGCTCATGTAAATTTCTTTTGTGTAACTGTTTCCACATTTGTTTGGAAAAATAAAACATACATATATTTGATGTACATGTATTTCTTTTTTCCTTCACGCTGTTACTTTGTCATCTTTCGTTATATGTTGGGCATGGATTTTGTGCTTTTACTTCTGATCAAAACTGCATTATAAATAACTCCACTTACTTATCTGGCCAGGAGTAAATAAGCAGCATCCTGACATCATTAGACCAACGTAATTTGGATTTTAGTGGGAAATATAGATTTGAAGGTCAGTGATGGAAATATTATTGTTAGGTTATCTAAAAAACTGCTGGTACTTTGCAAGTCTGCCCAGAGATCGGAAATTATGTCATTTCAGCAGGATGGATTAGTTGTCAAAACTTTGAAAGTATATGAAAATGTAATTCATCATAGGATTTTCAACTCTGTGTATATTGCCAGTAGAAATTTTTGTGTGTGTGGTATGAATAATTTGCCAACATTCAAATCTGTAGGAGGTAAAGAGAATTAAGATTGTGTATAGTACCTCCTTCTGCATTGTGATCTGACCTACTTGGCCCCTTTCAGTTGCATGTTAGTCTTGTTCTGGCTTTAAAAAAAAAAAAGATGAGAACATTGTTTTTCTTTACCTACCCTATTCTCTCTGAGCCTTCCTCTTAAAATATATCCCTGACAACTGTCTCATTTCTCATGCTTTGAAAAGGTGGTAGTTATGGCTTCCCAACCACACTCTGTGCAACTTGAAAATAAAAAGATATTGCTCTGTCAAATGCTGAAAGAAATCTTCCTTTTCCAAAAGCAGAAGAAATTGTCTAGCTGGGATTAAACAAGGGCAGGAAGTGAAGCATTTGTTTGTTTTATGAAGTCTGGTGAATTTTGATAATGAGTTCTTTAAAATATATGATATTGAAGCTTTTCTAATTCCAGACAGATAAGAAATAATCGTTACATATTTCAGCTTCAAAGACAAAAGTAACCTTTTATCACCTAATTTAACAGTCATCTTAGTAAAATGTCTTAGAAGAATGTGAAATGTTATTTAAATAATAAAAAAAGCACCATCTTTGAATAGCAGGGTTTTTTTAATTGCCATAATCAAAGTCCAAACACATTTCCCTGCTTGCTTTAAATACATTCTCTTAATGACAGGTTTTTCCTTAATGAGGAGGAGAACAAAGGGAACTCTGAGCGTGTCGGTGTCACTTCAGTATGACGAAAGTTCTGATTTTTGACAGCCCCAACTAGGAAAACAAGAAAACTAGAAGTGGTTTAATTAATGTGTAGCTATGAATTGCTAGTTTGCATCTTAAAACAGAAACATTTTTTATATTAGCATTTGAATATATGTTTTAAATAGCAAAAAAAGCCAAAGAAATGTTATGTTGTAGGTCACATAATGTAGCATATTAATTCACACTTATTTTTGATAAATAATACAAAATATCCTTTAAAACTGGGCATTCTTTTTAAGTTTACTAATCTTTTCTGTGAATTTTGTTAGTGATAAATAGCTTAGAGTAATTACACAGTTCATGACATTTTTGGAGTCTTGTTCTAGTACTAAAATCTGTGCTTTGAGAAGGGGAGACCTAACAAATTCATTAATAAACAACAGCAGTTAGTGTTACTTAAATTCACGTGATCAAGTTAACTGATGTGTAATCATACTTAATAGAAAGGGAGAAGATAATCCCATACTTAATGGTGATCAGATTTTCTACAATTGACTAAACCTCAAAAATATGTTCTATGTGTGGTCCTTTGTAGAGAGCATTGTAGGTTTTAATAAAAGAGATGACTGGTATTAATAACTACTAAATAATAATTCAGGTAATATACAAAATTTTACAGCAGGGATAGACATCTCTTTTTTTGATATTGGATCTCGGAGCAACTTTACCGAGTCCCATTTATCTTCTAAGGAATCATATTTGTTTTCAGAAATTGCTTGGTTCTGTAAGACTTAAGAGGAGTGAATCCTTATGCTACTAAGAAAATTTTAGATACCCTTCTGGTGTGATAATAGTAGCATAGTTACCCTGCTGCAATGTCTCCCATGCTTTCATGGGGAGTTGCACCACTGCCAGAGCTGGCTGCTGAGTACCGGTGGGTGTACTGGGCTTCAGCCATTGCAGGAGTGTCTGCAGACAGCCAGGAAGAGTAATAGGGTAACTCTGGGAGGTGTGATGGACTTTTCCAGCTTAATATCACTATTCCTGTTGTAGCTTTCCCCTAAATTCCCTGTAGCCTAAAAGTACACAGATGTTGGGTGAGAGAAGGAAGGGCACCAAGGTGGAGCTGAGAATGACAGGGCAGCAAGAGGAACCGGGGTGGCACAACCTCGGCTGCTGGAGCAGCTGCTCTGCAGCAACAAATTCAGAAATTGGTGCCCTGTCCCGGAGATGGGGCCCTGGTGTTTTCAGACAGGAAGGAATGTTTGCACTCCTATAAGCTTTTTGCTATTCTGTCAAATTGTACTTATTTGTACAGCCATAGACTGCTCCAAAACTAATTATAGTTTTTAAAGAACTACCGTGATTGCATACTAAGACTGGTGATTGTTTGATATCAGTTTAATTGGAGAGGAAATGGCCACCAGTTTTTGAATGGCAGGAATTTTTTTGTTTTGTTTTCTTTTGCCGTCCATAAAGCTATGAATCGCAAAAACATATGGATAGAATCATGGCCGTTATCTGAAATGGAAATGAGACACAGGGCTGGGGAACATCTCCCTCCACTCCACACCTCCAGTGGCATCTGCTGGAAAGGTTACTGTGCAGACGCAGTTTTGTAAGAATTTCCTCCCTTCTGCTCCCTTTTCTCGCAGCAGCATCTGGTGCAAGAATGAACTGCAATATGAAACTGGGTTCATTATTAAAACAAGAGATTATAATTTCCACGTCATTCTCTCTATTCCCCACCACCCCCCTTCCCACTGTTTGATAATAATCTAGTCTCATAATGAAATTCATGAGGCCGCAACAACAAAGGAGCTCATGGAAGGGAACAGGAGCTTGTCAGATGGTATAGATTTGCATACTAATGAAGATTACGATGTTATTAATATTACAAAAGCATGGTGGTATCCAAATGCCACTGAAATGGGGAATGATAGATCATGATTAAACTCCAAAAATAAATTAAAGAATGTATTTTATAATATAGCTACATCTTGCAACTGCTGAAGACAGAAGTATACCAAGTTCTTGTAACTGAATTATTTTGACTTGTGTGAAGTTTCAAGAAGGTTAATAAATGTAGACTTGCAATATGTTCTATTGTCTGTACTTTTTTGGAAAAAAGGACTCAGAACTTCAATTTCTTCCAAGCTACAAAGGCTGATCACAAAAAGTACAATGGGTTGGAGTTCATAGGACTGAGGTTCGGAAGAACGTCATGCCTTTGACTTCCAAGTGTAAGGTTAAGACAGGAGGCTCATCCATCGTTGGCATTTTATTCCTGCCTTTGCTATAGGATTCTTGACTTAACTTTTGACAACCTTATGATATTTCCCTTTGCTTGCTTGTTCAGTAAAATAGGTTCATAGACTGCACTGAGATCAGGAACAGAAGGGCAAAGCTGAATTAAAGCTTCTACAGCTCACATAGTAGGCTTTCCACATTCCATGTCTTCTGAACAGTTAAAGGTCTTAGTTTGCTCCAAAAAGAGCACTTGGCATTTTCCAAGTCTCATGTCAAATGACAATTTGAGCAGCAGTTTTCTGGGCTTGATTTCCTCTTCTTTCTGCTTTGCATGACAATGATGCCTGTGCAGACACTGATGATGCTCTCGGAGCAAGGTGGTGGTGTTTTTATATCCACTCTGCATAACTAGAAATGAGTCCTAGAGTGCAGGACTGTAGACACCCTTGCTTCCAGTAGATTTGCCTTTCAATTATAATATGGAACAGCGAGGCTACCCTTGTTACAGGCAGCACTATGATTTTCCAGCGTATCAGCTGCTGCAGTTCAGCAAATTGAAAGTGTATGTTTGTGAGGAAGATGAGGAGGGTCAGGTTCTCGCAACATTTGGCTGCTATTAGAGGCTTGTTCTGTAGCTCCAAATACACAAGGAATTAATTCATTGTAAGAGAAGCCTCTGTCAGTCAACAAGAGTTATGAAAAAGCTGGGGTGTCTCATTGCTTGGGTGTGATGGAAGGTGGGGATATATTTGGGAAGAGTCTTAGGGACTGTGGTAGACTTGAGTGAAATTTAGTGTTTGTCAGTGTTTGTGAGCCTAACAAAGCAATTTGTGCTTTTCTATTACACTGTGTAACTTATCAGGGTCACTTTGCCCAAGTTGAAGTAGTCCAAGCCTTAAATCTAAGCCAAGAACAATGCTCTGACAATGAGGCTTGATAAGGACAAATTGCACCCTGCAGACTGTCAGATTGGTGCAGTTTTGACGCGGTCAGTGTGGGAGCGGTATGCAGCAGTGTGCACCCAGGAGGTCTGCAAACCATGGGTGCTAAAAAGCCCAGCATCACACCTTGCTGCTCTAAAAGGTTTGTGCGTATTTGTGATGTTTCTGAAGGAAAGGTGGGATACAGGCAGCCATTTTGTGCTCCGCTGCTGATCAGCCCCTTGCAGAGCTGTAAAATGGAAATACAGGAGCTAAGAAGGGGAGGTGGCAGATGTTGAATATCAGCAGAGGACCCTGCTATCCAGTTCCACAGCCTGAGGGAGCATCCCACCCCACAGCCAGCTTCCTCGGGCTCTGTGCAGGGAACAAGGATGGGTCCATTATGTGAATGCTTCTGTAAAGAGCGCCATGGATTCATGTTCAAATATTTTTAAGTGTCTCTGTTTATAAAATTTTGCCTTAGGCAGATATTTCTTTCACATTGAATTTTAAATAATGAAAGAGTTTATTGTGTTTCACATTAGAAACAGCTTAATTCTTTTTAGGGATTGTGAAATAAGTGTTTTCATAATATTGTCCTATGTTTAGTAGCCTTTGTAAGAGCTTGAAAGGTTTCCAGTATCCCTTTCCTTTTTCTCACTATAACAAAAGGTTTCACTTCACCGTTAATGTGAATTAATAAATCTGTATTAAATAAAACATGTAGAAAAGTGACAGTTCTGACAGCCTAAATTGTACTCATTTGTGATGTCTTCTTTCAGAGGCATTGATGAGTGAGCAACAGTTCCTTGCAGTGCTGCTTTATCTGATCAAAAACATTTTAAATTTGAGAGAACTAATACAGCATGGTAGCCTGGGAAGAAGACAGCTTGTTTAGTCTCTCCCCCTTCGGCGCAGGAGTCTTCCCTAGTGGCTGTTCACTGGTGTCTGCTCCATCACAGACTGCAAGATGGATGATGGTACCTGCAGGATAAGCTACGCATGGCAGACATTGGGATATGTACTTCCTGATGAACAACTGCAGTTAGGAATTATGTGGATCTCTTAGCAGGGCCTCTGACAGACTGACTCTGCTCTCTTTGGTTGTAAGGGATACATGTCTCTAAACCCTCTTCCTTTAGCTGTTCTCTTCCCTCAGGCTCCCTTTGCATTTTTCCTTCACCACAGTTTTTCAGAAGGTTCTTTCAGTGATGAGAGGAACACCTTGTGAGGTTGTCACAACCTGCACGTTCAACTACTGTGTATCTGAGCACAGCTGTCAGCTTCTTTCCTAACCCAGAGCTTACTGTGGAAGCCAGATTGACCTGGTTCCAGGTGGTGGAAGCGAGGAATTACTTCTTATCATCACAAGCTAAGGCAACTGGGCAGCTCAGTTTTGCTGCCCTCAATAGATATTGCAGAGAGGCTGTGTTAACTCCTTGGGTTAAGGCACAAAGACTTGGGTCAGAGGACTGAGACTAGAACGATGAACTCTGGTGGCAAAGGGACCAATCTGTGTAAAAAATGTCATTACAAGTTTGAGACTGGTTTGTAATTTGTACTTCTCTGTTAAACAGTGCCAATCAGTTGATGTGAAGCAAACTGAGAAATGTTCAGGTTCCTCTTAGCAAGCCTTGAACCCTGGTTCTTCGGACTTATTCACAAAACAACACTTTGGATTGCCAAATATTCTGACTACAAGGTAGACATCACTGTACTTCCATTTCTGACTTTTACTGCTTAGGAAAACAATGGTAAATAGAAGTTTAATACAGTTTTGACTAAGACTGTAGTTCTCTCTTTGCCTTCCTCAGCATTGACAATGATCCAGTGCCTATTTGCCAGTATACGCATTAGTGGCCTTTAGATAAAGCACAGCAGTAGCTTGGTATTTAACAGTACAATAATTGCATGACGGTATCATTTAATGGAAGTCTTGGTAAAACTGGAGGCAAAACAGCTCTCTTACAAGCTTTTACTGTGTTCAATAAGAGCTATTTTTAACATACTTTCCAAGGAACTAGTGACTGTTTTGCAGAAGTCATACTTTGGGTTTTTTGGTTTGGTTTTTTGTTGTGGTTCCCCCCCCTTGCTTCAATGTAGCACAGTGACCCTGTTTAGTATGGGGAGCTGGTTTACCAAAGCCACCATTCTCATTCCTTGCCTAGCCTTCCCCTGTTCAGGTCTGTTAACAGCAGTCTATACTATTTCTGTGTTTCTGGGAGTCTGGTGACAGGCTGAAATGTTGGTTCACTGTGTGCCTATATGGTTCAGTAGCACATTCAGATACCAAGGTCAGTCTTAGTTGTGGTTTGAGTAGCCTATTAACATCACTGGGATTTTGATGGTACTGGGGCTGAAGCTTCCTTTTCTTCCTCTCTGTTCTTCCCCTGAAATCACGTTAGTTATGAGGACGTTGCTTTATGCAACAGAAATGAATCTATTATCTGTGAGAGAACCAGTTTCTACAAAACTTAACTATTGGGGTCAGAAGCACTTCACTTTCTTCTTCCAAACAGAAATGTCAATATAATGCAATTTTCAGTTCTCTTGAACTGGTGCATAGCTTTGAATGAGTTCATAGCAGGAAGTGCTATAATAGCCTCCATTCACTGTTGTTGCAACCCACACTGTTTTTCATCTAAGGGACATATGCCATTTGACCAGATTGGGGTTATTGCTTCATCCATATGAAGCATCATCTACTCAGAATGAATGCATTTGCCCCACTAACAGTGAAGTCTGATTTTTCTCGGATGTGTGAGGCTGCTTTGCAGATTTCAGAAACGGTTATGTCTGATTTGACAGAGACAACAGAAGAAAATTGTCTCCTAGAAATACCTGCTTATCCTTAATCTCTGTGGTGATCTCTCATGGAGGTATGATAGGCCAGGGCAACCTGATTTAACTTTGAAGCCTCCTCTGCTTTGAGCAGGAGGTTGCACTGGAGACCTCCAGAGGTGCCCTACAACCTGAATTTTTCTGTGATTCTGTGACAGCCTTGCAGTTTAGCAGGTCATCACATTTCTACTACATTCATATTTTGTACTGCTTAATGCTACCTTTCACAGCTCCACAGTAAACTACTTTACCTTCCTTTGGAAACATTAAGGTCTCTGTCGCACTTTCAATGATTCCCAAAAGAATTAGAAAGGGATTTCATGAGGTACATTCAACAATATTTTTGAGCAGAGCTATAAGACATGGCTAGGCTTAGGGAGTTGGTGGGTGTTGGTGGGAACAGGTGAATACAGGAGAGTATTCTAAAGAAAAATTTAGGTTGAATCCTAGTACTTAAGACATGATTGCTCTGAAGCTGTGCTTCCTTACTCATTTCAGTGTGATCATGATTTAAATTACCTGTCTGCCGCTTCCTTTCTGCAAGAATTTTGCCTATAAGTGGTGCCTAAAGCCAT
The DNA here is from genome assembly GCA_013389945.1 of Fregata magnificens. Taxonomy (NCBI): domain Eukaryota; kingdom Metazoa; phylum Chordata; class Aves; order Suliformes; family Fregatidae; genus Fregata; species Fregata magnificens. Next base: position 43,868 of record WAAD01002360.1, read on the forward strand.
GTTCTGCAGAGCCAAAATTTTGCTATTTGATGTTCAATTGATTTCCCCTTCAGTTTAAAGGGAAAGCTCCAGGACACCAAACATCAATACTGTGACATTGCAGATGCTGGGCAGCTGATGTTAAATGCGTTGCACGTTTGGATCTTTTCCTGTGGCTTTGCCTTTGCTCAGATGCCTTTTGCAATTTCTGAATTCTTTTTCCCATCACAGCCTCATTCCCCTTTCAGTTCTTTTTATTGTATAGAGCTCTCTTTTAAAAAAAGAAAAAAGAGAAAAAAAAAAAAGAAAAAAGAAAAAAAAAAAAGAAAAAGTCTTTCAAAGGGTTTTCTGTACTCGGTATCATTATTGTGTGTCTGTTTTAAGTCTCTCTTGCTTCCTAAAACAATTACCTCATCATTTCAGATCTACTTGTATATTAACAGCTAATCAGCTTTTTACCCTCTGGTCTTCGTGCCCTTCTTCACACAGTTCCTGACCCCTTTATCAGCATGCCTCCCCTATTTTGTTCACAATTTAATTTTTGTATCATTCTGTCCTCTTTCATCTCTCTGTGCTATGCATATTTCAGTCCAGATTCTCTTCTATCTAATTAACTTTGTTCTATTTCCTCTGCCATTTGAAGAAGCTTCACTGATGAAATAGTTTCCATAATAGAATACCCTTTTCTGGTGCTCAGCCTGTAGCAGTATGTAGGCCCGATCGCCCACAGAAGTCAGTGGCGTAACTTAACTGGCAGCAGCACTACAGACTAGCCCTAGGTAAGGTACAGTGGTGCCGTTTTGTGCCAGTTTCAAACAACCTCTTTGGGGTAATAATGAACCATGTTATCTGTTGCCAGCGTGGTTAGAGGTGAGACATGAATGGCATACCCGCTAGCATTTCCTTAAACGCTACAGACAGCCTCATGAGGGAAATCTTCAAAGCGGTAACAATGTTAAGAAACTGGACCATGCAACTAACAATATTTTGATAAGAATTTTCCTTAAAAAAGCCTTTGTTTTACTTGTGGAAGACTTAATGTATGAGGGGTTTGGCTTCATGAAAGAAAAAAAGAAGTAACTTCAAGTTTACATGCAAGTTGGCAGAATTTTGACAAAGGAGCCTTGTTGGTCTTCTCTGCAGCACTGATAAACGGTCAAACAGCACTGTACAGTGTGCAAACAACAGTCATGTCTGTAAGCACAATCTGTGCCTGAATGTTGTAGCTAACTGTATCTAGACTGGTATCCCCCGGTGAGGATCTTCCTTCTCTGATGGATCACCTGGAGTTTCCTATAGCTCTTTGCCTTCCCACCGTTTTTGGGAAGTTCAGAACATGGGTCTGAACTTTGCAACGTGAATATCTTCCTAATTCAGTTAAGCATCTTTCATTTTGGATTCTCTAGTTTCTTCTCCTAGTAATTCAGAGAAACACTTTAGAAATAGCATAGGAAGCTGCAGACTCCAATGTTTTAAAATAGTTATTCAGGAGAATTTCTGTGAATCATGTATAATTCCTGTAAGTTCATGGAAAATGGTAGGTGAAGTCATAACTGTGTGTTTATCCCTAACCAGAGTCCCAGTCATGCAAAAAATCCTATAAGCTCACTCTGATAGTGCTTTTAACTTGAATTTCCTCAATCTAAAGGTACTACAACTTGGTTAATTACTACTGGGGCCGTTTATGAGGATTCAGGCTAGTGCTGGCAGGTTAATGCTTTAGTGCTGAGAGTCTTCCAAACACCTTCTGTAATTTTTCATGTCAGCCTGGAGGGGACGGACAAGTTATCCCGTACTTTACTACAAAGAGATCATAAAACAGAGAGGTCCTGAAGAAAGGTCCCCAGTGGTCTTTTAATGTCCTATACAGCTAAATCCTCTTTTTGAATCTTGAGTGCATTTGTTCCGTAATGAAAAGATGATTAGTTAAAACTGCGATTAGTATCTTTATTGTTTGCATTGCTCTAACTCACAGTTTAATAAACAAATTGCGTAGACAAGTACAAAAGCCCCACTTCTGATTGTGATTTTTAACAAGGTTCAGTAAAAATCAAAGTAAGTCACAGGACCCAATTTTTCTTTTGGGCCTCATCAAAACCAGTAATGGATGACACTAACTTCAGTAAGGCAGACATC
>WAAD01002360.1:50173-74389 GCA_013389945.1 Fregata magnificens
CTTTCAAAAATATCCTTCATCATCTTTCACTGAGATTTTGATTAAGTGATGACTGATTTATCTGAAGTGTTGCCCTTCGCATTAATCTTTGTATGTCTGCGTGATGAGTGCAACTTTATTTGGCTAACATTATTTTTCAGTCCATCTTTGGTATATTTTTCCCTCAGATTGCTATGCAGTCACTTTTTTTCCCTGCCTTGTTCTTCATAATAAGAATTGTGCCTAATTTCCAACAGAGCGCTACAGATTTATATAAAACTTACGATCCTATGTACAAGTTTGTGAAATTAAACTGATCCTCTGGTTTGTACTTTCAAGTAGGTACTTATCCTTTGCCAACTAAGAGGAGTTTTATAGGATTTTAAATGACCCTTTGAAAGGTTTACTTAAGATATTGAACTTTCCATGGATTATAAATGACCACTCCTTAATGTTACGGCTTACTTGTCTTACAGAACTTTTATCAATAACCTGATCACTTTTTCTTTGTAATCTATTTTTATTTCTCCTTTCGCCTACTTGCGTATTTTGGGGGAATTAACTAAGTAGTGAGGATAGAGTTATTTTGATTGTCTCTGGCCAGGTTTTTCAATTGTCTCATGACTGCTATATCTGAGTGCCTGTTAAACAATTAATTGGTGACAAGTCAGGGAGGGAGGGTAGTGGCAAAACCCAAATTACAGACACATTTGTTTTTAATTTAAAGAATCACTTTGCTTCAATGGCCACATTGATCTGCTACCTTAATGTACAACAAAATATGACCAAACTTAATTATCTAGTTGCAGAATGTTTTAGTATCTAGAAAATGCAGTACTTCATAACAAACCTGTAAGGAGGAAACGCGAAGCTCCCTGATATTAATGGTCTTTAAAGTATAGCTGGAAATAAATTAATTATCCACTTCAGTATACTAACTGGTGTTCATCTATTTATTCTCAATAGTGTCTTGACTATTTTGAGCTATTGATAAACACTGCATTTATATTTACATTTTGGGGAAGAAGAATGTTCTTGTTGCTGGAGTTCATTTACCATTGATTGCGCAAGATCTTTCTTTTGCACAGTTTTCATCTGCTAGTTGACTATCTGAATTAATGGATTTCAATGGTTTTCTGGTTCCACTTACCCTCGGGTATCCTTATGATAATTCAAAGCTAGCTTGCATTTATCTACCTGTTCCTATTACACACAATCTACTAGAAAGCCTTTCAGTACCAACTATTCAACTGTATCTGTTTTATGATGCTCTGCTTTCAAAGACATGTAAAATTGTTAGTCCAAACTGCTGAAGAGTTTTCTTCAATTAATGGAGGAAAAAAAAAAGAAAGAAGGAAAAGAGGATATCTTTAAAGAACAGATACATTCTCAGAGAAATTAAATACCGTCTGCAATGCTTTGCATTCCTTGGCAGGTTTGTATGTTGTGCACTTGGGGAAGAAACATTTATTTAAAGTTCTGTAAGGTAAACAGCCCATTTTAGCCTGGAAAAAGAATAGCAGGAAATAAACAATAATGAGCAAAGTCTGTCTAAACTGCTGCTTCATGCTAATAACCTGAAAAGTGCAGAACTTTGGCTGACAATTCAGTCAAAACAGCCAGGTCCCAGGACATCTTGGGGAACGAAATGCTAGATTTCAATGACTTCTCAAGAGGCCAAATTGCTAACACTGCTTTGAAGTTCTCTTATGATCTTCCATTGAGAGGTTGAGAATCAAAACTGTAGAGAAGTTAAGTAGTAAAAGAAAGAAGCAAAACCTGAAAAAAAAAAGATTCAGAGGCTTTGACTTCAGGTATTTTTTTCAGGTTTTTCTTTAGAAGAATGTATTAAAAAATAGTCTTCAGTGGTCAAAGAATTGCTGAAATCAGTCTACCTATCCCAAAATGAAAATGCAGACTTCGAAGCTACATTTTGGGCTGCTAATTTTGAATGTGTGGCCCTAATCTCTAGACAGATGTTAGGAGATGCTATATTTAGGAAATGGCTTCAGTGATCTCATGTTACCCACAATTCTTAATGCCCAAACCTTTTGTTTATTCTGAAGGTGCTGTGGTTTCTTGTCTGAGCCAGTCTGATTGTCCAATTAAAAGGTGATTTCTTGCTGTTCAATGTGTCTGTTGGTATAATTTTTTTCATCACAATTAGTCATTCACAATGGCAATCAGTTGATTTGAATTTTATAGCACTGGCAGTGTCATGACTGTCTCCAAGACAAACTTCCCACTAATTCCTCTTCCAGTATGAGAACTCATATTACCTCTGAATTCTTTCCAAAGTAACAGGATATAATGCATCGACTTTACTGCAGTATACTTAATACAATAAATCAGGACCAAGAGCTAATGACAATGTACTGTAAGGTACATAACTATATGAAAAAAAAAAGATAGGGGTAGTTTTAGGTATATAAACTAATTATTGTAATTTCACTTTCCCTATGCTCTCTCTTCTTCCTAGCCAGGGTAATGATCTGTCTTATCACTAAAGTACCTCTACTAAATCTTTTGAAATGTCAAAAGAGAACTAATATTTACATCAGAATAATAACTACAATTACTTACCCACTTTCCAATTCATTTGGAGTCAATTATTCTTTAGTACTAAGAGAAATAGAGCCTCACTGTAATACTGGAATGAGTTTAATTAATCCTTTTTCACATACAGCAGGCTGATAAATGAAATTCAGTCTGTAATTTAAGAGCCTGGGGAAAGAGTATGGTATTAAGAGTGCTTTGAGTGATTGACACTTTAATTTATTACAAAGAGCAGTAGTCTGTCTTACCTTGAAGTTCATTCCAATTTTGCAATTAATGATTTCAACTGGGGAGAAGATCATCGTTCTAGGAAGACCTTCCAAACAAAATTTTTATGGACTTCTTGGCATCACCTATCAATTACTACACACTTGTAACCCTTTATTTTGTAAAAATGACTGATAAAGAATGCAATGTGTAATACTAAAAGTGGTGCTGAAAAGTTTGTAGGAGCTGGAGGATATGATATATTTGTCTAGTAGAATTTCCCACAAGTTGATATCATATTTTCATCAGGAAGGAGAAAGGGTAATTGGATTTAAATGTCAAGATGTTCCTTATGTAGGTTTAAAGTCACACATCTGTTTTCTCAGCTACAGTTTTTGCTTGTGATTATGAAAACTGCACCTACTTGTCACTGAAGATGACAGTAAAGAATTCTCTAGGAGTGAGTTAAGTGCTGAACCGTAACCTGAAAGTTTGATACAAGAAACATAGCACCACTGGTACAGATGAGAAATAAATTATTCCATTGGATTTGGTAGATCATAGGTGAAATAGTGATTTTTACTAAGAAGCAACCCAGATAAAGCTAAGAAAAATTAATCCAGCAACAGATTTCTAATTCAGGAAAATACCGATTCAAATGTCCAAGAGATGAGGACAGAGTGTCCTACAGGAGGAAAACACCAGCAGATTTGTTTTCCTATCCCCCACATTTTTCTAGATATTTAGAAGCAAATAGAATGAAACATTCCTAGAAGGTCAGTTATTTCCCTAGATTGGCACCTGTGGATACGTTTAAAATAGAGGTTTTAATAAATTATATAGAAATGTGCAGGTAGCTCCTAATACAATTCCCTTGGCAGCAATTCTGCTCCATGCATTTGACCCTTACTGCTACTCAGTAGGTGTTGGCTTCTCCTGACTCCTGCTGAACTCAAAAATAGCTTAAGCAGGACAGTTAATGCTAATTATCATTTAGTAAAATTGGGTAAGAAAGAACTGTCATCTTCCTTCAGTGCCTGTATTGGGAAAGGGTGTCTGGGCTACATCTTGTATTTTCTAGAATCAGTTTAAATTAGAGGAGAACCTAGGGTGTTTCTCTCATGTTGCTGAGGTACAAGGAGAACCCCTGTAAAGGCTGTCTTCTGTGAGTGTTGGGTTTGTATTCCTGTTGTGCGCTGTGTTCAGCTGTAACTGATTACATGTGTAAAAATACTTCTTGTGAATAAGGGTAGCATAATTTCAGTTATGCACTTGTGTGTGCTATTTGTTATAGCAATGCTAAATATACTTAAAATAGACTTGTCTTACCAGAACTTTGTTTTACAAGAACTGTTCTCTGTATATTTGTTAATTTTTCCCTTTTATAGCTCAGTTTTTTTAAGAGGATGCTTGTAATGCTTTAGCGAATGCACAGCTCATGGATACTGTTTGATACTGAGGTAATTTTTGTGCATCTCCGTCAGACTGTGCGCTCTATTTTGAAAATGCAGTGGCTTTGCTTTCTCTTACTCTGTTCTTTTTTCACCCCTATTCTGGACTGGTATCTCAAAGGCGCAGCAGCATTAAAGGCTAGTTTACTTGGTGTACTTCAGGGTGTAAGATTGTACCTTGGTTTAACAAGGAAAGAGTGCTGAGCATCAGGGAAAGAATTAGGGATCTGTGATTGCGTGTTGGGTCAGATCAGGAGAATTCATAATGAAGAGGGATGGAGGCTGTAAAGTCTGTAAGGCTGTAAAGTGCACTAGAAGGAAGCAACATTAACTAGTCCAAGGTGAGGGAGAAGTCTGATAAAGCCAAGGGAGAAGAAGCCCTGACCACCAGAATTCAATATGGCCCTAGTTTGTGTTTTCTAATTGGTTTCTAATAGATTTCTATTTGTTCTGCTTTATCTTGTAAGTGAAGAGTATTTAGAAACCTGGTGGTGGTGGTAGAGCTCGGAAACCTTGTTCCAAGCTGACTGGTGTGCTACACAGTATATTTGTGACAGCTCCCTGGCCGTCAGTTAAATCTCCAGAAGGTCTTGCATGGACCTTACTTGTCCACTGTCAGAAGAGCTGGGCTTAAAGACTGCATTCGGACTAAAGACCTCAGCCTTTGTTCAGATGCTGGTGGCTAAACCCCATGGCACAGTGAGAAGAGACAGAAAACAGCAGTTACTGACGAGTAACTGATGAGTACTAGCAAGTCGATTCTGTGGGGCTTGCTCAAATTTGTGAAAACATAATCCCCATATTGCTGTTCCTAAGTAGCTCCTTTAGCTGAGTACAGGCAAAACATTTATTCTTTTACAGGTTAAAAACTGCTCTTTCCTCAGCCACTGCAGTACAGGTGATTTGTGCAAAGTTTTCCTGCTTCTCGCACACTTGACAGTTCAATGACAAGAAGGTGGGAAAGCATGAACACTGTCTGGGGCCGGGGCTGATTTGCAAGGCTCCTCATGGAGAAGAGGAGAATAAAAGTTTTGACGTTCCCCTAATCTTCAGTGCAGCGGGTGACTGACAGTTGTCTGGAGAGTGTTTCTCCCCTTCCTCCTCTGGCTCACTCCCCAGGTGCTGTAGTGTTGTTGCACCAAAGCTGCTCTGTCAGAAAGTCTAATTTGACAGTTACAAATTTCTAAATAACTTCAAGTTTCTGAGTTACTTAATGAAAGCAAATCATAAGAGATACTGGGGTTGGGAGCGAGAGATATCAAATAACCTGCTGTTGTTGATACTATTTATGATAGTCCTGTCTTATGCTTTTACAGGGCCTTTCAGTTCCATCCTTGGTAATGAGATGCATTTGGCATCACTAAAATTCAGTGGGTGGACAGTAGTAATCAGATGATAGATTACGTGTGGCAGGGTAAGTGTGTGGCCATAATGATTAGCAAAGACACAAGTGCCAATCCCAGTTCTTACAAAGAGCTCTAAATGAGCTTTCTTATCTGTGCATCATACGCACAGCCTCCTTCAGACAATGGATAATCAGTAAAGTAGATTTTAGTCATTTTTATCTAAGGATGAAAAACTACAATCCTTTTTTATACTATTTTACCAGTGTATGTGGATTATAACACCTAAATGAAGAATGTGACTTTATTTTTTGTTTTACCATCACTGCATATCATCACTTCACGGTCCAATGTATATCATTATTCACTGGGCTGTTATTTAAAGGGTTTTTTTATACCTTCCCTTGCTGAGTATCAAGATAAATTGTTGCCTGTACATTTGACTTTGAATTCCTAGTTGGATGGGAGCTTCACGCTGTGGTTGTTTTTTGTTTGTTTTAAATTTATGAATGCCAAGAAAATTAAACCTCTCCTTTTCTTACCAGTTTGGACTGACTGATATACCTGGCAAGGCTCCTTCCATACGTCGCCAGGTTGTTTAGTACCATATATCACATGTACTTAATTCAGTCCCTGAAGCTATTTTTTAAATTCCACCAGTTATATGCAGGCAATGTGAATTCATGTCGTGCTGTGACTTATCATTGGCCCTATGTAGCCTAATATTGGGACACCCAGTAGGTGTGACAGAGTTACTTCATCATTACTTCTGTAGTGTTCAGTTAAGAAGGAATACTGGGAGCTAAAGTTTTGACTAGCCAGTCTTAGAACCATTAAACGCTCATCTGCTCGTTAAAGGCATGAGGAAATCCTGTGGATTCTTTTTTTCCATGGCATTTCTCTTTTCCAGACAGAGCTAAGTACCTTATCTTAATGTGGCTGAGCAGGACAGAAAGAGAGAAGTTGTGCAAGGGTTGGCTGTCACTGAGGGGAGCGCTCCTGCCTGTTGCAAAGGGAATTCAGTGAAAAGGGTCAGGAATGCGGAGATACGTTTTAAAGTAGTTAGTAGCATATTAGTAGGATGATCAAAGAACCTGATGCCTTGCATGACCTGAGCAAAATATAGGTTCCTATCTTACGTGTTGCCTTTGCTCTGCTGGAAATGTGCAGAGTAAGACTAGAGAGCCTGGAGCCCTTCCGCAGCCATCACTCCAGAGAGCTGGGCAGAACTGGAGGCTGTGATCCACCCACAGATACGGGCACAACCCCCACAGACTGTGGACAGAGGAGGAGGAAGCCAAAGACATCAGCAGAATTAATCAGTCACTATTTTTAAAGCTGTGGGATCTTACTATTTTTTCCTTTTTCTTCTTTTTCCCAATACATGCAGATTGCAAAAAGGGGCCTGCAAGGCCCAGGGAGGAGGTCCATGAGGTCATGCCTCTTTGATACTGGCTTAATTTCAAAATGCTTTATAAAGGGTCACATAGCAGGCCTAGAGGCAAGCTGAAATCTAGTATGTATAAAAAGTTTTTCTAGGCCTAAAAAGTTTAGGCCTAAACAGCAGCTCTTGAGAGGATGAGGTATACTTCCACGATGCCTGACAGATGTCTACCTAACTTGTGCCTATAAAGAATGATAGGGTTTCCATAACCTCACTTAGCTGCCTATTACACTATAATTACCTTTTGATGTATGGAGTTTTTCCCAATCTAAGTCCGTTTCACTGAAAATTAAGCCGATTAATGTCTTGTCCTCTCCGCAGCAGACACAGAGAATAATTCATCAAACTCCTTCTTACTAAGAGCCTTTTACATTAAGATGATTTGTCTTATGTCCTCTTCTGATCCTCTCTTTTTTACATGAAAAAAAAAAGCTGAATCTTTGAATTTTCCTCCATTTTTTCCAAAGCTTTTAGCATTCTTACTAACTTCCTTGAAACTCCCTGTTCTGATCTGCTTGCTCTGACAGGATGTGCCTAGAAGCCAAAAAGATTAACTTCTCTTCAGACTCCAGATCTTTAGGATGCCTGGTCCTAGTAATCAGTGACTAAAACAAGAGTCTCATGAGTGTCTTGTGTGTTTGGTCAGATCTGTGAGCGTATGATCCCCTTAAAGCCACTGTTGAACATTTCCTTAGCTAAACATAAAAATTCCCAAATTAGGATGATCTTCACTTCTACAACTGGTCTTTACAATAATACCTTACTGTGAATTTTTTTTTTTAAACGTTTGCTCCCTCTCTGTTTTATAAAATGTTCAGAAAGAGCAAATGCAATAAGCTGCGTACAGGAATAGTGCTGCGGAACAACAGAAATTCCCCAAAAGTACGTTCTTGCACAGGGTCAGTTAGAAAACATTCTTGTTTTCTATCACTGCTTTTTTCTGCTCTCCGTAACATTGAAGTGCCAGTGGTAGGCTCTATGTACTGTTTGATATGTAGATGTTCTACATGATCAATAATTTATGAAGTTGCAATTTTTAAATGATTAAATTTTCAACAATGATAGCAGGTTCCTTCTCTGCTCTTGTAGTTATTATCCACTGAATAGTTATATATCAACAAATGCTGACATAAATATTTCAAAACGTTTAATTGTTGTGACCCACATTTTGACTGACAGTCTTTTATTAAGACTGGGGCTATACAAAGCGCATACTATTTTTTGCATTTAGGGTATTAATATCTTTAGTGATTATGGCTTGCTGTAATTCCCAAGTGACTGAACTATTCTTTGTGCTCTGACATGATTTGTAAATTATGGAGATAATGATTTACTTGAAGAGAATCACATTATGTAATGGGGCAGACTTTGTTATACTTGTAAAATCCCACCAAATAAGCTGGAAATTCAGTATGATAATGAGGTCATTTGAGATTACTGTTTTCTAGAACAATGCTGATGAGGACCAATGTCCTTCCCAAACTAAAGGCAAGACTTGGCTCCATTTTTATACTTGTCCATGGCTGTCATTTTGTGTTGGAAGTTTAATTTTCAGAAACTTGAGGTGTCCACATGACTGTGGTTTTGAAAGATGTTTCATAAATGACAAATATGAAAAAAAAATAGAGAATCTTTTGAAGACCTTTGACTGGAAGCCACGAAAGTTAGAGGAAATCTGTTTTCTGGCTTTGTCCCAGTTCTATCAAATATTTTAAATAAAAATCTCTAGCTTGCAGAGGCTGTCCAGCTTCTAATTTCTGAAGAAATTAATTTAAATAAGAATTTAATTGCTGAAGAAGAATGTTACCAATTATGTAAAGGAGAGGAAAATGAAATATGACTTATTTTTTATGCAGGAGGGAAACTTACTATGATATTCTGCAATAATGTAATCTGTAAGAGCTACTTTGAAGTAGTGCACAACAGAGTGGGGATAAAGTTGAGTCTAGTTCCAGGCACAGACCTCTGATATGGGCAAGGTGGTAAGTACACTTCATACTCTACTGGTTAGCAGTAAACATTTCTGTCTGTCCGGGCACACTCTGAAGTAGATCCTGCTTTCTGCAGTGGTGATCTTTCTATTGTCTCAAGCTTCCTATCCACATTAAAATAATAAACAGAAAAGACAATGTCTTGTATAAGGCTGTGACTGAATAAGAGTTAAATCCCAGTCAGTGGCAAAACCCTATTGTTGAATTTTTAGGCTGGACGTACAGCTGTCATTGGATTACTCTCACCTTTTTGTTCCTAGTGAATCCAGGAAATTATGAGTTGAGTTTCTGCAGCTCAACCTCTTTTGTCATATCCCCTTAAAACAAACCTTGATTTTTGCAGTGCGTGTGGAGGATTCCTGTGTGGCCTTTCTGTTCCATAGCCTCGTGCAAAGCTGTGCAGTAGTGTTTCCATTGGCATTGCTCATCTGAGGACTCTTTACAGTAACAGAATGAGCACTGACTTGGGACCAGGAACTAAGCAAATAGAGCTCTATTTTAACAATAAAAAAATGTAATTAATATCGCATTTAAATTTCAGATACCTGGTTTTAATTTTGAGATTTAGGGTTGCTGTCTGAGTGGTTGCACTGGATTTGTGACTCAGTATTCTTGCTCATTGCCCTCCTTGCACTGTTGCTTTATTTGCAATAGCATCAGCCCAATTTCTCTAATTTGCTTTGTTATATTGGCAGTGTCCTTAACCAGTGACAGCCAAGGCAGCATGTTTGTGTTACTGATTTCTTCTTCTGTGAATTATAAGATTGATTACTGCCCCTTTCTTGTTAATGTATCTTCAGTTTATGATAGATTATATCCCTGGCAATACCTTAAGCAGAAGGGAAATCTGGCTTGCAGTCTGTAGCAAACCACAGCTTGTTTATTCATTGAGTTCATTTTAATCTCTGGATCTGTGATCATAAAGTGCAGTGCAGTTATTTCTTTATCTCTAAATAAAGGTAATTGTGGGGGTGGATTTCTGGAGAGGTTTAATTATATGAGGCGGAATTTTTTGTTTGTTTGTTTTGTTGGATCATTCTGAAAGCTGGAGGACTGTGGATAAAGAAATTAAAACAGTTCTTGCTGCATGTGAGGATTGTTAGGGTGCCTAATCCCTTATTTGGAAGCAGGATTCAGAAGTCTATGGATGAGTTTGCTCATTGCAGAGATGTAAGATAATAAGGGTTGAGACTGACTTTGTTTCTGAACTCCTTGTGAAAATATTATGGTTTACACACAGCCTCCTTTAGCAACAGTAAATTTACCATTGTGAAACAAAGGAATACTGAGATAATGTAATACCAAGATTTTCTTATCAGATCTTTGTATATACCAATTACATACTGTGTTTTCAGCTAAGTCTTTTGTAACCAACTGGATATAAAGTAGAAGATGGGTTTGGGTAAGGGAAGATGTTTTCCTTTATAAAGTTCTGTCTAGTATCAGGAGGATTTGAAATATTTTTTGCTTTGCTTCATAGCAAACCCCCTTCAGGAAGTGGGCTTGCAGTTGCATGTGACCAGGTTATGCTGTTTTCCCATGTTCCCATTTTCAGCTGAGCTGCTGTTGCTGCCTTTAGACACATTCCATGTCATGGCAATGGTGAATTGAAATTTATTTGCTGAAAGAATCCTTACTGAGGTTTACAGTGCACTGGAGCAGGCTAAAAGCCTGCACAGTCAGCTGCAGTGACTGAAATGAAGAGCAGTAACTTATAAAGCTTTTGTAATTCAATTGTACTTTAGTTGTGTATTTGTACACTTCTCTTCCCAGGCAGTATATTTAACAGCCTCTGGAATTTATGATGCATTCCAGTGGTGTATCACAAAGTTTTGGAAAAGACTTATGTTAAAGCTATCCTTTTTCTCAAAGTTGGTGTTCTTTCCTTCCTGCTACTGAATCTATGCCATTTTGATTGCCACTATATTATGTCTGCCAGGGATGACTTATACCCCTAAGAACTTGTGGTTGTTTTTGGAATGCACTGAGGTTCAGGATTCCTATCATATTTATATGCTAATGTTTTAATCAGATGAATTCTCCCTCCCTCATTTTACCTAATGAATGATGACCTTTCTTCTCTGCTCCCCGTCTAGTAATATATTTAGATATTAAGTATAAATCTTCTTAGCAAATGAATTGCTTATGTATGTTTGCCACATGATATATCTCTCTCTTGGTATGAGCAAATGTTTTGTTTAAACAGGAAAACAAATTCCCTAGCATCTTTCTTTTCCTTTTTTTTTATGCACAGAGTTAGGCACTTCAGCATGGTTATAATAATAATATATAGCTAGTATGCTGTATTATGAAGACTCTTAAGTACATAATGTAGTAGATCTGTTATGTGAAAGTATACTTAACTAAAAAAAACCTCATTTGATGCTTGAAACCAAGGGAGTCAGTTCACGTTCTGTTCAAGTGTGTAATCTTCTTTGCATCCTCTGACTGTTCACCAGAAAAAAGTGTGCTTGTGCTGAACTAAGGTGTGTTTGTTTTCTGTTTCTGTCCCCCGTCCCCCCCACCACTTTAACTTTCAGCAATCCGATAAAAGTCCTTCACATAGGTGGAGAAGCATGTGCATTTTAATGCCCATGGACTAAATTTTAAGTTCACTGTTTTCCACCCTGATCACGTTACGACATTTTCTGTTAACTATGTCAGCTGAATAAAATGACATACTAAAAGTATCGATTCTCATTCTTCTGGGTGAAAATGACTCCATTGCCTTATACTGATCAGTATGTAGCACCAAGAGTAAATATTTTAGTTCTTCGTAAGAGCCTTTTTAAATTAGGATAACATTTGTTATGCAAGCCATGTTTTTGTTAAAGGACAGGATATTCCCAAGATTTTGCTTTAAGGCATTTGTTAAATGTGACACTGGCTGAAGGAGAATTTTCAGTGCACACTGTACAGATACCTGCTGGGCTGAATGTCCTGGCAGAAAGAAATCTTCATCATACCAATAGACTGGAATAGAGTTTGTAGCTGATTACTAAGCCAACTATCGATCACCTATGTCATTGGAGAAGAGGGCATGTTTGAGATGGACATAACATTTGCAATAAATGCTTTAACGGTGCTATCTACATGCATGAATATTTTATATTTTAGATGTTTGATGGTGAGGGTGTTAATGTTAGGATTCAAAGACTTGACCCTACTGCTGCCCCCTTCAGAACCCCTACAGATGCTAAAAGTGGTTCTGACATGAAGTTCTGCAGTGAAATGCTTTGAAAATTATGCCAAAGAGGGAAGGAGAAACAGGACAAAGAAACAATATCAAGGCTGTGTATTTTGGATTTTAAGAGTGAAGTGGAGCAGCTGTGAGCAAAAGCTCCTTTAAACAAAGACTGACACAAACCTGTAAAATGACCTTTACCTGGAGTGGTATGGGATGTGATCAGTAAATTCAAGAAAGGCTGAGGTGTCGTGTGGTAGCTTAATGAGCTTCATGGAAAGGGCAAGCATGAAATTAAAGATGAATTAGTTTGTTGTAACGTAGATATTTGTCATTGTGTTCAGGAAGGATATTTTGAATTATTTCCAGCAGAAGAGTTGAGGTTAATCAACAGTTTTAAAAATGAAATGCATGGAGCAGTTTGGAAAAGATGTAATATCTTTTATATTCAGCTGAGACTGTGATACTGGAGAGAAGGAGGTAATGAATGAATGAACAGCCTGAGTGGAAGCTCTGGGTGTGTGAAGGAATGAGAAAAGTGAGATATCTACAGGCGATATTTTTAGAAGTGGCTAAATCGCGTCAAACGCAGTTATATAGTGGTGTTTCTGCTTGAAAGGATGAAGTTAAAACTGCTTGATTCATATGGCATATTAGAGATCTCCTATTTATTTTAGCTTTTACTCATCAAAAAGAATCTGTAAAGAGATTCTGTCCAGGTAAAAAAGAAGAAAGAACAAGAAAATAATGGTTAAACATTTTTGACTTTCCCATTAATGTCTTATGACTCCTAAGAAATTCTAATTTTGTGATGTTGGCAGAAAAAAGCTACTGGTTCAAGGGACACTGTAACTAGTAATTGTTTAACTGTGGGTAAGTGCACATCCGTAGGTGTGTAAAGGGTAGCTCGTGACCTGAAGGCGGTTATTTTTAATGGAGTGTGTGACTAGGTTGGCACTAACAGAGTGGAGCTGTGTAAATATGTTTCTCGCCAAACCAATTGTGATTAGAGCCCCCAGTAACAGGAATTTCAAATATGGGATTAGAGATTCCAGAGTAACTTTAAATTAGAAATAAAGCTGGCCAAGTTGGTGGAAGCACCGTCAACAGCAGCCACCTTCAAAATTATGGGTAACAAAATGGTTTTGCAGATTTTTACAAACAAATAAGGAGTAGGATTTTTTTTTTTAAATGCACCTCCTGTAATTTTTTGGGCAGTTAACATGCCTGCCAGTCAGTTTATAAATAAAACTGTAGTGAGAGATAAGCAGCTATTTGTTGATAGCGTGATACCTATGCATGCCGTCTCTCCTTTTTGAAGACACGAAACAATCAGTGCAAGGATGGTAATGTGTGTGGGGAACTACCTAAAGAGAAGATTGCAACAGATCCTATTAAAACAGATATTCTCAGACGGCAGTTACTAATTATGTTCTTCAGACATCAGTCCTGGCTTAAGCCTGCTCTGCTCATTGTATCGATTAATGATGCGTGCAGAAGAAGTAGACGTACTGAAACTTGTGGATGGCGCAAGTGGAGTGAGGTGCTGCAAACACTGGAGACTGCAAAATCACACACAAAACTAATAGCACAAATTTGCTATTTTTGCGCTTTTAGGGGTCAAACATAACTTTATGCTGTGAGTATAAAGGTTTTGGAAGTGGTGGAGGAGGAAAAGGTCTGGTGGGCTGGAGAATGGCTGGAAGTGCCAGTGGGCTGTGGTGTGAGCCAGGCAGGTGTGGCTCCAGCGATGCCAGGCTGGGTGCTGTTTAACAGCAACGAAGAAACACTAGCCTAGATAAACTGACTTCCAAACAGGGCAGTCAGGGTGGAGGGGAAAAAAATTGTTTCAAGAGGGAGCTATGGAAAAGGCTATATTCCAAACTAGGAGTTTTCTTTGAGATCAGAAACCAAGGGCTTGGTAAGAGTCCTTGGATTCTGTGCGCAGATATACATAAGGGGGTTTGTAAAGGAGACCAGACTGCAGTTTGTTTGCAGTAGTGTAAATTATATTAATACCATACTGCAGAACTCCTGCTGATCATCTACAGAGGTGGAAGATACTGTTTTTCCCTTGACTGGTAACTTTCCTTTTTCTCCTGTTAAGTTAGTTGTTTAAGTGTTTGAGCTCCACAGCTCTCTGTGTTCTCTCAACCAGGGCATCCATTAAACACTTTCCTGAGCCTGGATACCTTGATCAGGTGGCTGTACCCATGCTGCACTCCTCTTTGTGGGTTTACATTGCTGAATTACCAATACATTTCCTACTTGTTGAAATAGTGCTCCCCATTTTTCAACTCTGAGTCAGTCTTGTTCCTTTTTCTTCTAAAGCTCACCCCCTGCCAAAGGTATTTGTTTCTTTCATGCTCAGGTGTGTTACAGCTAAGCTATGATACTACTTGATGTGTATGTGATGATTTTTTTGTTTCTCACCAGGGTATCAGAGCTGGAAAATCTCACGTATTACAGCAAGATATTTCTTTTGTCTGTGTGGTGGAAGGCGTATAATGCTCATGTTCAAAGTCTGTTGTAAATCTACTTAATGTTAATTTGCCATTGAATTACTATGCCTTCAGCATACTATGGAAGGAGTATATATATATATGCTTTAGGAAGCACAGACTTCAGTATTAGACAAAAACCTATTCAGTCTACTTTGACATCAGCTCCCCATGCTGCACAATGTTCATTTATTTTTAAGCTACAATTCCTTCTGTATTTGTATTAGAGAGCAATACTGTGAATGCACAAAGGAATGTCACAAGCAGGTAGTGATCAAAGTGGCCACCTACCACACCTTAAGAAAAAAGTAAAGGCTTGATTTGAAAGGTGCTAAAGTTAAAATTATGGAATTGGGCACCGTAGTCTGAAATGCACCTGTATCTGTAATTCTTTCTTTTTCCTTTCAGGAGAGCCTCAAGTGGCTCAAAATTCTAATCAATTAATTTTATACTGTTACCTTAGGGTACCTATGGTACACCAGAAAAGTACCTAAATGAATGCCACCTAAATGTGGCATTCTTGTTTGCTTTGCATGTCATTGAAAAAAATTATCTCAGAAAGTAAGTAGTACGTGGTCACCTGGCTAGCAATTACCATATTATAAGATTTTCTGGAGTTAATTTCCCATTATATGAGTATTTTTCTCTTCTGTCCTTGTTTTTTTCCACTCAGAAGCTATTAAAATCCCTAATGGAATGACAGTTAATACAGCATGTTTGGATTTACATTGGCTAAAATTTCACTGATGCAGTGAAAAATATTAATTATGTTCCCGTGGTGGCAGCTTGTGCCTTCCTCTGCCACTGTATTTCAGGGACGTCCCTGGTGTGAGTGCTGCTGACAGACCTGTCTCTGCCTTCTGGATCTAAGCAGTGTGAAGGACCTTGTCTATTTCTGTGCCCTTTGCCAGAGATGATACGGACTCCTGTCTCTGTTTGCTGCAAGGGGAGTGCTGAAAAAAATCATCACTTTGCTCTTTTAAAACCTGCTTTTCAAAAAAATGCTGCCAAGAACAGCCCAGTGTTTTGAGGATGATAGCTTAGATAACCTTACAGGTCTTTTCTTTCTTGAATTTCAAGATATCTTTGATGTTGTGAAATTTCAGTAACTGGTGTGGTAGACTATGCATTTATATTGCCAGTCACCAAATCAGCTTCTGGCCAGCAAAAGAAAACCCGCTCTTACAGCCAGCAGTACAGGTTTATGCTGCATGTCAGGCTTCACCTGCTCAGGTGCAGTCTGCTAACAAGTCTGAAAATCTCCAGACTTGTTCTGTGGCAATAAAATTTCTCAAAAACTGAATGATTAAGAGGAAGGTCTCTGGATTGTGAATGTGAAACTTCAGAGAAAAAAGTTATACATGAACACAAATCATTCTCTTTCAGCTTCCTGTTCACCATGACACCTCTGATATTTAGGTAGCTGTAGATGCACATAAATTCCTACAAGTAGAGGTCAAAGTGTTAAAACACTGCAGTGTAAACTGCATCTTTGGTACCAGCTGAACTACTTCCAGACCCTGTAGATCCCTGAAGCTGTTGAAAGGTTGATGAATGTACAAGGTGAAAGGTGTGTGAAATAGTCAAAATGAAATGAAATATAACAGCAAATTTTATTTTCCCAAATGCTGATGAATTTGACAGTCTGTTGCATATATTTTATTAATGTGTTCAAATATATAGACTGAAAAATAGATCTGATGAAATGAGATACCTTGTAGATGCCTTTCTCAAATAAGGCTTTTATAGCCACATATGGTATATGCTTTCCAACAAAAATAATGGCTCTCTGCTAAAATTGGGAGGGGGGGAGCATAGTATTCTGAAGTCTCAAATATGTGGAAGAAACTAAAAAAATGCAGCTAATCTCTTCTGGGTTCAGTTTGGCTTCTTCATGAGTAATGAGGATCCAGTGCCCTCACTTTAGAACAACATTCTACTTGCTGAACACTCCAACTAGATTTAATGGGATTGCCCATAGCGGGGTAGCTGGTGCACTAAGGGCATTGCCATCTGTACTGTGCCTAGGAGGAGGCACACGAAGAGAGAAATGAGGAATTCTGTGGTTTAGCAAGATTATCTCTGGGAAACTTCTGTTTGCACCCAGCATTGTTCGCTTGTCTCATGAGAAAGTGAGTCTTTGAACACTAGTGTAGCGTGGCATCTACCCAGAGACACCTCTCAAGATGTTTGCTTTGCTAAAGCCCCCAAAGAAATGGACCATTCCAAAAGAGATATAAACCGTGAAGTTTCAGTATATTTTGGATTTTGGGAGCTCCAGTTGCCATCCAATGTTACAAACTGCATTTCTAGGGATTGCACATCCACCACTGCTGCCAATTTTGGAGCAATGTTTTTTCAGCTGTTTTGGATCCACAGGTGCTCTAACAAGGTGTTATGGACACCGCAAACCACAAGAAAACCTTCAGTTAGTGTTTGTACCCTATTAGCCACCAGAGACTCCACACCTTACATTAGTTCTGCTACTTGGGAAACGACTTGTTAATTATTTTTTGGTTTTGTTTTAAAGTACAGAATGTAATTTGTATTTGCTGAATACATTCTGTCTAAAAACATAGGATGACAGTTCATAGATCTGTAAAGGGCTAAAACCCTTTCCAATCTTAGTAGGTTACCATACTATCTGGCTTTTTATATTCTGTACCATGATGCTTGAAATATGTGGGCGCTGCAGTTTGTTACCTCCAGAAGTGTCATTTTCTATTGAAGAATTTTCAGGTGATCTCATCTCTTTGCTGCAGGCTTGGCACACGATATTTTCTAATATTGTTTTAAGGTTAAATATAATTGATAAGATATTTTCTTGTACGTGCTAGGAAAAGGACCTTGTCAGATATACAAGGGAAGGGAGCCCGGCAGGGTTATGGCAAGCAAAGTTATGGGTTAGAACTAGTTTGTATGCAGTTACGGTTGTATCACTGGTGTATCCTTAACTGGCTTAGCCAGTACTCGCTAGCCTACCTTTCTTCAAGCAGTTTGTGGCCAACACAGGATGCTTCTCATTTAGCAGCTGCCATACTTATTGTGGATATTTATTTTTGCAGCCATAGCTGTGAACGTTTTTATTGGTTGCTGTCAGAAAGACTCTACACAGTATCCATCCTTGGATAACTTAAGTAAGTGAGAACATTTCCCTAGCATAATACTAATAAGCTAGTGTTTGAGGATTTATCATGAACATAAGTTTTGTGTCAATTTTCCATCAGACCATGAAGCTTTCAGTGTAGAGCAGTCAGTGTAGGAGGGAATGCCATCACATGAGCCATGATATTTTGATGACATCCACAGGCAGGCATACATGGCAGTCTGTCCCTCTAGTGAAACAATACACAATTACACTGTTGGCTTATTTCAGATCTAAATTGTAACACATGTTTTAAAGCAACAGTCTTGTAACAAAGGGAAAAAAGTTCTGTACCAGTGACAGCTGCTGAAAATTGCAATGTCAGCCTTAGGACTGCATGGCTCCAGGATCTTGCCTGGCTTATCAGTTTATCTGGAAGTGAGGTCAGGACAGTAACAGACACTCTGACACTGCAAATTCAGGTTGTATGTGGAAGTTGTCATGGAGGGACCTAGGTCTGCCACAAAAACATCTCATGCCCTTAGTATTTGGATAACTCCCAACACAGTGTGGCTTGCTTAGTTTATACCATGTTAAATGATCAAATGGAAATTGAATGCAGATAACATAAAAGGAGGACAGCTTGGTTGGTTTCAAGAGTCAGAACTCCCAGGCTCTATTCCTACCTCTTCCAGGAATTTCCGGTGTGATGCAGTTAACAGTATTCACTTTAGTTAACCTTCCTGAAAAGACGAGATGCAATATTGCAGAAGCGTTGCCTGCCTTAGCATAGGTGTCACCTAACACATTCATGAATTTTAGGCGGCCAGTGCAGCAGTCCTCCAAGTCCATGCCAAGGTTCTGTATGCAGTTAAGAGAAAGCAGTTCATGCTTTCAAAGGCATCCAAAGGTTGCTCCTGCCTGTTTTCTCTTGGGGACCAATGTAGGCAGACAGGCAGTTGGGTTCCTACCCCATCAACATTTTCAAAGTGCTTTGAATTCCATGGATAGAAACTATTTCAATGCACAGATGCAAGAAGCTAGTAGTAATAGTGCTAGCAGCTTGATTTTAGATGTTCACAAATTGTAACTGAAGAAAACAGAAGTTTATGCCTCCCTAAAGTTCACGTGCAATAGACAGGCTTTGTTCAGCTGGTATTTAAAGTGCCAGTGCGATTCTAAGGTCTGTCAGACTTCATCTGGGAAGTGCCCACAGTTTTTGATTAGAGCGCGGACTACTCAGGAAATATGTTGCAGGGTTATTAGAAGGGAGTTACTTTCAGTGTCAGCTCTTGAGTGTAAAGCCAAGTGACAGACTAAAAGCATTCAAAGCAGCTCGTGCTTAACTCCATCTGCCAGTAACAGCTTCTTCATTACAAGGAAAAGGAGGGAAGGAAATACAAAGAAAGCATCATATAATATGCCTGTGTATTTGCAAGCTTGTTTTCTGCCATATATAATTGCAGTTATCAGTTTCCATTTATAATCCAGTAATTTGCTTAGTGAATGTAATTCCTGTTTTGTTAGATAGGAGCAGTAGAAAATCTGATGGAAGACTTAATCATATATGTTTTGGCCCAATTTTAAAAGGGCATTTTGAAGCCTGATTCTTGTAATGAATTTTGCACCTATGTTTTCAAATAGCTGCACATGATTTAACCAGGCATACTTTGGTAAGAGTTGTGTGCAAGAGGGATGGCGCTGTCAGGAAGCACTTTGGGAACAGAGGGCAAGACAGTGCTGCAGTAGGCATTTATTTGGCTTTTTTTTTTAGTTGTCTCTCTTGGCAATCTCTGAACTTGTCTGAAATTCTCTGATCCTGCCAATTGCATTTCGTGGCCGGTATTTCTGACTGACAAAATGTGGTAAGAATTGCAATTCTTTGTTTTACTTCTCCATTGCTTTTGACACTACAAAAGTTCAAAGCTTCGAATGAGTTCTGACTGTACTTTTGTCTTCCTTGGAAATTTGTGGAAAACGTTGCATGATTTTAACACAGATTGAAATTCGATGTGCTTCTGATATAGCTCGGGTAGATTCCTGACCTCTGAGATCAGTAAGAGCGGATTTGCTTCCAGTGTCTGGAGACCAGCAGGGCTTTTCTGCTTGTGTGTAGGTTGCCTACATCATGCTGTCCTTGGCACAGTGGTTATTATATGCTGTGAGAAGTTCGCTAGAGAAAGTAAATGTTGAAACATTTGGGAAAGTTAAGTCTTGAGGCCAGAGGCAACCTGAACTCAGAAAAAATATGTTTCCAGTAGGAAAAAATAGCTGTAAACATGGAAATAGTAGTTGCAAAGGCAAATAGAGAGAGGTGCTAATGAATGAAAGAGCTCTAAAAGCTGAATCACCCACTTGTCTGGTGATATTGCCATTTTAGAAATGCACAAAACTAAGCGTTTTGTCCCAGATTAAGAAAAATATGATGGTATAAGTGCAGGTGTATTGAATGAAACAAGTGTAATAGAAAATAAAAATATCCAGTTATTCGTCTGGGCACAGGGCAATGTGCAACCAAGGTCTTTGGAATAATGCACCCAGTTGCACATGCACTGCTTTTATGTAAGAATTCTTCTGAAGTAAAAAGGATGATACCACGTAAAGCTGAATGAATGTTTTGTATCATTTCAATCATGTCTTGTATTGCTAAAGCTGTGCTGGATGCTAAGGGAGTACTGCACACTGGTTGCTGGGGTGGTATGCCACTGGTAAGGGACAGGAAGGGAGCATCCCCATTCTCCTGCAGCACTGCTGGCAGCTCGTCATACATCACCTCTGCTCTGGCAGCGCAGGCATTGCTACCTCCAGCGACGTAGTCATGTACGAACAGAGCAGTTTCCCTGTGTGGCTCTACTTCTGCTGGAATTTGGCACAGGTAGCTCATTGGAAGAGCAGAAAGGCCAGATCAGATTTTTAAAATTTACATGGAAATATATGGTAAAGTGTCCAACAAACCACAGTCCCTCAGCTGAATTTAACTAAAGTTCCTTCACTTAAATTGCTCTCCGTATTCAAGTATGGAGATTTTATCACAACCTGAGCTTGCATCTCAAGACACAACACTCTACACATGTTGCTCAAATGAGATCGTAGCTGTCAATACCCAAATCTATACAACTGATTGCTTCAATACTGCTCATATTTAATGTACACCAGAAAGACCACAAAACAATTTCCTCCATGTCAGTCATAATTCCCAGGACCCTCCATGGTCCAACACCACCTTTTTGAACTATTTGCTCAAAAGAGCAGGTGCACTCTGCAACAGCAGCAGATTATAACTGAAGTTCCAATTCATAGCAGGGATGGGAATATTTATTTCTCTCCCAATTAGTGGTGGTTTTCCCCCTAGCAAGAGAAGGCTAATGATTTGAACTGAAATTTATCAATTTAATTGTTTCTCTATTTCATAAAGAATTGTTTCTAATTTTTATTGTTAGTAACAACATTTAAAGTAGTCATATGTCATACCTGAAGCATAAGTTTCAGAAGTTTTGAGTATTACAGTTTTCTTGATTCAGACAGTTTTCATTTTCTGTATGTGACCCATGAGCATTTAAGAATAAAGAAGCTAGTTGTAGTGCATACTGATTCTGGGACTTGGAAAAAAACTTGAAAGTGCTGCCTCTTGGGCAAACTGGACAGAACAAATCTGATTTACAGACTTGCGTTGGATTTCTGAAAGCACCTAAGTAGTTTAAGACCACAAGTACCATTGACTTGAAAGTCAATAAGATGTTTTTGAGAATCCAGTCCACAGTCAGTTATTTTGTAACATGTAAATTCTTCTGCAGCAAAGGCAAGCAGAAACTTCAGTTACTGAATGCCTGCACCAAATTACATCCTCACATTCAGTTGGATCTTCTTGCACAGAATCATTGGAGGTTGTGCCTTTAGCAGTCCCATGGGGGACCAAGCAAAGGTCTGTTCCAGCAGGTTTAAAGTCTTAAAAGGAAAACTTACTTAATATCGAGACCACAAAAGTTTCAGCACAGGCATGGAGATTTGGGGGAAAACCTATATTGTGTATTTATAGACAAGAGTCATATCGCTTCTTTACCTTTGGATTTTTATATGCTTGCTGTACTACTCCCAAAGATGTAAGCTACCAACAGAACTTTGAGTTGTGGAGGTGTGGGGTTTTTTGTTTTTTGGTTGTTGTTTTGTGGTGTGGTTTGGGGTTTGTTTTTTTTTTGGTGTGGGTTTTGTTTTTGGTTTTTTTGTGAGGACTCATTTTTGTCTTTAGGCAGCCAATTTAGGTATTTTTGTAGGAAACTAGGCTTTACGTGTATTGAAGGAAGAGAGAGGGGCAGATTAGAAGATGTGAATACCTTCCTTTGGATTCACAGCAAAACAAAGCACAGTGAAAAACTGTGGAGTCATGGGCCATCTTTTATTAGTGGAATTACAAAGCTCATCCGCCCCCCTCGCCCCCCAAGTAGAGGCTTAGAGTCAGGACTAACAAAAACGTATTTCTGGGCAATGAGAGCATTAGAAGGCAAGCTACCCTTTGAATCTGTTGCAGCAGAGATGAGGTTTATAGTTACATGATAATGTTATGGTCTGTACTCATTTTAATGTTATCCCAGTGTGGAGACAAAAGAGATTTACTATTCCTGGATGCTTAAATTTTTATTGTATTTAATTTTTATTGGAACTGTAGCTGTAGTAACTAGTGTGTTTTCTCTCCCTGTGCTGCTTTTCTTTCCCTGCTATCACGCTCAAAAAATGAAGAAAAGAGAAGTGCATCTGTGTTGCCATGCTTTGACAGCTTCTCTATTTCTGCCCACGAATTCTTATACATGCACTGTAAACACAGACATTTCAGTTTGCATTTTTCTCTCTTTCATAATATTATTTATTTACAACATAAAATAAAAATTAATGTGTCAGGTCTCTCTAGCATGCTTCCAGACTACCTGGTGGAATTTCAAATGAAGCAGGACAAAACTCGTTGAGGAAGGCATTTTCCTCTAAACCCATTACAGCCTTTCCAGAAGGGGCTAAAATTAAGGTTGGAAACTTCATTCTCTCTTTCCTAACAGGAAACCTGATTTTGTTCCCAGTCTAACAAACCCATCTAATCTTTGTAATCCTACCAACTCTCATTTTTCTTTTTCTAGTCCTGTAGTATTTTCTGCTCTTTGCTGAAATGATTGTCCAGAGGAGGTAATGAGTTTTGTGGGAACAGGAGGCCAGTCAGACATTCAGTAACAATGACTCTTGTCACAGTTGCAGAGGCACATGGAGAGCTGTGGATGTGGAGAGAGCTGGGGAAAAATACGTGCTCTCATCTCTGAGAGCTCTCCTTAGCATTGCATAGATGAGTAAATGCATTCTCTGGCGCTGGAAAGGTTAACAGACCCATGAATGTGGATGTTCTGTTCTGTGGCTCAGTAACACCAAATGTGGCAAATGCATATGTGTGTGTATATCTATATACACTCAATATATGTGTGCATATGTCCTCTAGCAATAATATTGAGTGCTGCTGGAAGAACAAGAACTCAAATGTAACTGGTCAGTGATACTCTGTATTGGCCCCCATAAATGTGTCTGCTTGGGGAAAATAGTTTGGAGCTGAAGACGTACGTGGCTGGTTTTGAATCAGTGCCTATTTGTGCCTTAATACATTGGAGAGTTTGTTCAGGAACAGTTAGTTCATCCTTGTGAAAACATTAGCCTTCTGTTGCTGCCAAGGTCATTGTTGGCTTCGGTTATCTGGTGCCCTGGGACACATTTCCAAACCAGTGAAGTCCTTGGAAGGTTTACTTCAGTGTCTGACCTTGTCTCCAATATAGACATATAATAAATACCTGTTACTATTCTTAACACAAAGCAGATGTATTCTTTTGGGCAGTCCTTCAGCAATGTACAAAGTCTTAAGACTGTTACACTGAAGTGACAGCAAACAGATTACTTGGTTTTTCTCTTTTTGCTGAGTATGTTGCATTTGTTCGTGGTCTCTTACCACAAAATGGTTAGTTGCTAGAATAATATCACTGGGAAAGTGTGAACTTTTGTGTCCCCCAAGTGCTTGGTCTGTGTCAGAGGTGGTTATACCTTCCTCTAGAGCCCATCTCAAAGGGTTGAGAGTCCTGCTTTTAACTCCAGGTGCCCAGGGTTCAACCTGTCAGAAAGGACTAGTTGTCACAGTGTTGCTGAAGCTGGGTTCAGTCTTCACAGTGAGTGAAGACAATGTGAGTAAGTTTGGCAGGTGGTTTAGGACTGTCTCAGGAGAGCGTGCTGTACATCTGTACTACATCTGCCCTACCTGCAGCATAACTGCTGCTGGCAAGTACGCATTCGGGAGATGTTAAGGCTGCATATGACCTTGAAGGCTGAATGTCTCCAGCCTTGGCGGTTCAGATTCTTTGCCATTCAACCTGAGTCCAGGCCAGCCTCTAGAGCCATAATTGCGCCTTAATTAGAAAGCATAAAATTAGTATGTGAGAATTCTCTTAATTGGGACACC
>WAAD01002361.1:702-10935 GCA_013389945.1 Fregata magnificens
AGAGAAAATATGAGGGTTTCAGGAGACAGATGGGTTGCAAGGTTTTGGGTTGGGGTTTCCAACTTTTTTTGTTTGGTTTCGTTTAACTACTACCAGTCTTGCAAGCCCCAAACTGGTTCCTTCCTCCCAGATGCTTTCACTCCTGAGATGCCCTCATATTTTCTTAGTTAGGTCTCTACTAGAAATCAAGGGGGGGTTTATTAAAAAAAAAAAAAAGAGAGGAAATAGATTGAGTTGTTAGAAAGGCTTTCAGTTCTTGGAGCAGCTTCACGTTGAGAAGTTAGAGGTCAATGAAACAATAAGAATGCCTTCTACTGACACTTCATTTTGAGACAGATAATGCCATTCGCTCCTCTAAGGAAAGATAATAGAGTGGGAATCTCTTCAAGCTCTTGCACAGTGAACAAAACATGAAAAAAATCTACATGAATTTAAATGGCGTATCAGGCTAGCACAGCCAAGACATTCAGGTTTCTATAACCCAAATAAAACAAAGATATAATCATATGCAGGCACCTCTGATATACTAGACTGCATGCAAAAGTACCCAGTTGGAGCTGGGTTGACTTGGGACAGGTGAAGTTAGGGGGGGGAAAAAGAAAAGAAAAAAAAAGGCAAGAAAAAAAAGAACTTCAGCTTCAGCAGAAATAATGCAGTTTTAATGGACTATGGAATATCAGGTACCCACTAAGAAGATGACCTTTTCTCCAGGACTGAAATAACAAAGCCATAGAACACAAACGGTGATAAGCCAACTTCAACTTTACAAAATCAATTCATATGAGAATAAAAGAACAAAAGACATGACCTTTTCTTTACTATTAAATAAACCAAATCCATTCTACTGAAGTCTTCTTTTTGAACATAAGTTATTGCCTGACCTTTCTTATTCCATTGCAGGATGCAAAGTGATTGGGCAAGCATTTAAGCTCTTTTGTTCTTTCTAAATCAGAGTTTTGTGTCACCATAGAGGAGAAAACGTGCACACCTTTCCTAACCTCAACACAGGAGCTTCTGTAGGTACCATCAGAGACCTGTAACATCTCCCTCAAAGTTAGGTCAAAGACCACACAGGCTGGCAAGCCACAAAGGCTGGTGCTGAAATAGGAGTGGGTTATCTGGGCTAGGGGCCCAGAGGCCAAAAGCAATGAAGGCTGGGATATGACTGGCCACCCAAACCAGCCCTGTATCTCCTCAGGATCCTACAACACACAACTATCAGTTCATGGCCTGTACAATGAAGATCATTAAGAGTGAGATATGTTTATGGGATATTATATCTATTCTGTCAACACTGAGATATTGTACCTAATACTGATACCATTTTGTATGCTATTCTCAAAAAATCAGAAGCACATAACATATTTCCTGAAATTATCCTTTTCTGTGGTATTACCATGAGATGAGGTCTTGATCATTTATTGGATTCTCTATACAAATGGTTTTATAAACAGCATGAAATAAAAATAAAATGTAAATTAATCATAATTACATAATTAATGTAATGATAGTCTAAACATCATTTTACCTGTAATTTTGCTCTTGTGGGGGCAGTGCCCAAGTAATGTTCAACAGATGGATGTTGCTGACTGGGATAACTGCAAAATAGGTTTATTCACTGAAAATAGAGATGTGTTATTATTTCCAATCCTTTTAATCCCAAGAGCCATCTGTGATCAAGATATTTTATTTGCTGTAGAAAAACAACATATGCATTTGCATATGTGGAAATATATAAAAAAATATATATTAATTCATTAAGCTGCCATCCACCACTCTGCTAAACCACTGTCAATAAGGTACTGCTTATGCACCATCCCCGTGGTTTAACGAGACGGACTTATAATCACAGTAATCCTGACTGACTAGAAATCAAGAATAATTTTCTGAGAGAGAGTCAAATCATTTTATTATGAGATCTACAAGCAGAGAAGTAACTCCCTTGCTTCTGGGAGGGGATTAGTTTATTACAGTCAGTATCATCATTTTCATCTCGGTTTGGGTTTCCACCCTCCTATTTTCTTTTTTATCACTGAAAAACTGCCAGTGACATGAAACAGAACCAATCTGATGGCTCCTAGGGGCAGGAGAGCAGTTACGCACAACAAAATAGACTCTTGGAAAAGATGACCAAGAACTCTTTGAGATCAGGGAAAGTGGACAGGAGAACAGCAGGACTGAGAACTGTATCTCCTAGCTATAAAATAATAGCGCTCAAAACCTAGAATCTGAAATTATATGCCCCCATGCAGTATGGAAGGGATAGTCTTTTGCCAAAAAACCATAGAGAAGGTGGAGGGAATAAATACCGGTATACTTACAGGGGAAGGATAAAGAGCATTAGTGAGCAAAGATGCACAAGAGGGCCTATGACACTGCTGATTTCAGGGCCCACCTATCTATGGCTTCTAATAGGTATGAGACCCCTGAACAAAAGTCACAGGGTACTGTGAAAGGGTACGTTTACTGATAAAGCAGCCTTTTTCTGGATAAAGAAGGAAACGGTTGCCATGGCAACCCTGAATGAATTCAGCACATCACCTGCACATAAAAAGTCTATCTGCAAGGGCTGTCTTGAAAGTTGAGGGTTTGCCTGCTTCTTGCTAGGGATCCCTGAAAATTATACAAAGGTTTTACAAACAAGGATTGCACAGGAAATGGATGGTACTTTTGCATCCACCAGATCAAAGACTGCTTGAAGGTACAATTATCTATGTAAAAGGAAAGCAATGTATTCTTCTTGACAAAAGTTTTCAAATGGCTGTAGAGATCGGAAAATCTGATGCATGCAGGGGACATGTAAGGCCTGGCAGTTTTCTGTGAGAAGACAGGACATGCCAGAGGTCTCTGCTTTTTTGCTAATTAAGCCTTATGTTTGGATCTCCTGATCTACTAGACTAGCTTCCTTCTTTATAGAATAAGGGAAAAGCAAAGAACTAAATATTGGAATCAAAGATGTTGGCAGAACATGAGTTGTTTAGAGGAGATGACAAGCATGAGAAAAAATGAAATGCAAAAACAACTAAAGAGTATGTAAAAACACAGGTTAAAACATTAGAAAGAAATAAAATTCAATTCAGCTGCTTGTCAAAACGTAACAGAGAATATGAGGTCCACTCAGAGCAGCATAAGCATGTCTCTAAAGGTAAAATTTTAAAGTTTCTGTTATATATGCACTGCCCCAGATCTCTCACCTCGGTAAAGTTTATGAAATTCTGCTGTGTCAACAGGCTCTGTCAGATGATCAAAACTTGGATTTGGTAAACCACTTAAAATAATAAAAAAAAAAAAATTAGCACAATGTTTATTGAAGACAAAGCAAGGCCACATGGAAGCAAGCAAAAGTTGCTCAGTAGCCCAGGTCTGAAGTATCATCTTGAGCAGCTCGACAAAACTAAGATGTCCTTTCAAGTGACACGGACCAGAGCCTGGACATTCCAATTAAAGAGATAAAATGTTCAACACTCCTTTGATCCTTTCCACAGACATACAGCCCTTTTGTAGACATAACCTGCCCCTATACGGAGGTCATGGACTAAAGGTTAAATAAATACCTTTGCTCCCTGCCACTTGGAGAACCTTCAAACAGTTTGGCAGATTTGTTTTAAACAAAATCAGCTTCCACAGAAATACATGTATTCATATATACAATACAGCACTTAGCTAATTTCTAAATTAAGAGCTTGAAACATGCACTGATGTAAGATACCTCTTTCTTATGTAATACCAACATTTTGGGGGAACTACTTAGAGGACAATTCACAAAGGCTACTTTCAGTCAAGATGTGCCAGATTCTTTCTGCATCTCAGAAGAAACCACTGGAGACAAGCTTCCCCATGTCAGCCCTCATAAATATCTCTGTAAAATTTTGAAGTGAGAATTAACACACATCTATTTTTAAATAAGAGCAAATAACATTTTGTGTAAGTTGAAGACACAGTTCTACCATGAAAAGACCTCAATTTAAATAAGTAATATTTATTTTCTTAAATTATTTGTAGAAATAAACTATAATGAGGTGGATTCATCTGTACCACACCCCTGTTACTCTTCAAGGCTGGCAGTTCTAATAAACCAGACTACACACCAACTTCTAGCATTGCCAAACCAAACAGTTTAGAACCAAACAGATTCGTATGGGGGCTGACTTTTCAAATGAGAAAGTAAATTGCAAGATAAACTTGCATTTGCCACAAAAACAATCTATAGAAAAAGCAGAGAATCAAAGTCAATCAAAATCAAAAAGCTTCATTAAAATTCACAAAAAGATTCACATGAGACAGAGAGCTGATCTTGTCTGAGGACAGAGGGATGAACATGGCAACTATGACAGTCCCTTCCAGTCCTGTTTTTTAGTAATTTCCATTAAGCTTTCTCCTTATCAAGACACTCATTTACACATCTGAGTCTATGCTAGGCTTAGGATTTTTTTCTTCTAATTAGGATGCCAATACACCGCATTTTTGTTCACTTAGTCATCTTCAGCGAGTATTGTCTTGTAAGCAAGGATATGCATTTGCAAAGAATGTCCTTCACTCAATAGCTGCCAACAGCGGCATAGCACAGCAGGGAAAACATTACTTCAGAGAGTAATAAGGTCATTTTACTTGGCACTAAAACAGTAGATGTTAGTTCTTACAGAGCTGTATTTTTAACCAAGTAGATAAAACTTATCCATATCGCAATTTCAAGATACAAAACGGGATGTCTTTTCTAAATAGCGTATTACGATGCATAGCTTAGTATTAACATAGAAACCCACAGTCAGTTTGTCTCTCACGGCCACAACAGACTGCCGACTCAGCTATATTTTGATACTAGTTATCTTTCACACAATGCAGAGGTATAGAAATTAACATTCTTCAAAACTAGAATATAGTTCTCTTCCCAGCAACTAAAGAAGTAACACAGGTATAACAGGGATCTACGTGCAAAGTCAAGATCCACACCACCACACCATGGAGCACATTAAATGCTATCAAATACATTTTAAAGAAATATTTTATGAATATATTAACTTCCAAAGATTATATTGTCTTAATTTAGTCAGTGAAAGTAGTTTCTTTGATAAGGGAATCAATAAGAATTAAAGCCTCTGTAGATACAAGGAAAAGCAATTGCATAAAATTCTGCATGTTTAGAACATAGTTTCACAACTTACAGACATGGAAAATATCAGAAAAGAACCTGACTTATTTGGAATCTGTGAAAAAATTCTGTCACCTAATGCGCCAAAGTGTTCAACACTTCTAGTGAAGAGAAAAAAATAGCAGAAATACAACTATTCCAATGGCATAACCAGGTTTTCAGAAAAATACAAACAATTCATAAATCTTGCAACCTTAAAACTAAGTTAAATTAGGGATCCAAAGTAGGTTGATTTATTAGAGCTTTCTGCCAGCTTTTACTGACATGAGAAAAAAACCCAAACAAATAGAAATATTCAGAGCATGATTATCTGATTTATTGCGTTTCGCCAAGTCCCATAGATACCTGCTCCCCATAGGTCAGAAGTGAAAATAATGTAAATTTTGCTGTTCTTAAAACAACAAAAATAACCCAAAAAAACTTATAAACCAGTATCAGTATCAAGATCTGATATGCACATCGTTATATTACAGTCCTTCTATCATATCTAAAATAATAATGCTAAAGATGTGTATTTATAGACATATTTTCTTCAGAGACTGAACAATTACTGTTTGTATATGCTTTTAAGCAGAATGAAAAGAACTACAATCCACGCATTTCTATCTTTCACAAATACAACCTTAAGCCAATGCATTCAAGCGTAGCATGCCTTTTGATGATAAATGTGTCAAGATAACCCAAACACCACTGTGGTAGCAATACGCTATCTATTGTAATGCCACCATACATCACATTTATTTTAAGAAGACAAAAAACCTAATACACACAGAGCAAAAAACCATTTTTATCTCACCCGTAATATGAATTCATCATAAAATATGTTAGAATTAGTATACAGAACTCAAAGGCAGTTGACACCTCCCAGATGAATTTAAATGCAGGTTCTCAGGATAACTCATATTCTAGTTTGCTCTTCCTTCCAACACAGTAATTTAAACAACAATGCATTAAGCACTGATATTCCTGAAAAGGCTTATAAAACAATTTAGACAATTACAGTAGAGTCATTCTCTCACATAAAAACCTCTGAACTTGAAGTCAAACCAGATAGTACTTAAGAGGAACATACAACGTTTATACTTGGTATTACCTTTAGATTGGACAATCAAGTTCATATAATAAGCAGGGTAATAGTTCTGCCAAAAATCCTTCAATCTGGTATAAATATGAATGTTACTTTTTTTAGGCTCATGTTTTAATTTCTTTGCACCACCTGTAAATGTTAAGAAAGCAATTGGTTAGCTATTTCTGTATCAGTAGGACTCTTCTACTGAAGGGCCAACTTTTAGATATTTTATAGAAATTCATAAAGAATGCAGAATGCAACTGTGAATATTCAAGCCCAAAGATATGAAAAATAATGAATCCTTTTTCACATTTATACAGCTACTACCAAGACTCTGCCTAGACCCAGGAAACTATGGCCAAGAAATCAGTAATTTTTAACCACCTATTTTAATTATAAACAGCCCTTTGAGATTCCAAAAGAACACTCTTTTCTTGAATGAATACACTTTGGATACTATCTATAGTCAGTTAAATTGTGAGAGGACTGGAGAAAAACTCAAAAATTTTACCAGAAAGGTGCCACAAGTGACAGAATGATAGACAGGTAGGTTTATTGTGATGGGAAAGATATGGGGACCTTTGATTCAACAGCCCAATCTACTAAGCCCAGCAGGACAGGCATGACTTTGTCCCAGTCATTTAGACCAAGCTCACCCCAGAAAAACTTTCTCATCAGATGTCCAGGTCTGGCAAGACTTCCTAGTGGTAGCTCCCATCTGTTTGCATCAGAGGGCTTTGCTAGCTGGTACTCTGTCAGTTTTAAAGAATTAGAACTGTATTAAGTGATCAGTTTCAAGACAATATTCCTAGAAAAGGACAATACTATTTAAACAAAGATTTGCACCGTACACGGAGTGGCATTGAAAGTGCTTCTTACTGGATAGACAGAACAGCAATGAACTGTGTCAACTTCCTGTAAGTGCTAGAAGTGGACAGAGAGTAAGAGAATAAGGCAGTATAACCACATTAGATCTTTTTTACATTGAAAAACTCAGAAAGAAAAAAATGTAAGAAAAAGACATGTAAGTGTTTGATCCTTAAATGCTGTGAGAGACTGCAACTCCAACTTTACTTTTAACAGCAAAAAAGGACTCCCAACATTTCCTGCAAAACACTGAGCCTCTTCTTATGCATACACTTAGGACTACTATGCAGAACAGGCTAAGTACTAACTTTTTTCAGTTCACAGAAGTTAAGGTCTTTCTTACCATAACTGCTCTAGTGGGAATATGGCACCCAAAGAGACTGAATGTTAGGAAGCTGTAAACCAGAGGAGTCTCTGAGGCTTACAGAAAAGTCATGTAATTGGATTAGTCTAACATCGGTTGTCGTTAAACAGGTGTAAGTGTAGTATGTGAATATCTTTAACATGTGCCAGTCACTTAACCATGAGAAGCTAAACTGAAGTAAAGTAGACATAAATCCAGGCAAAGTGTGTATACTAACTTCCTCATGCAGGCCAGCTTTCCATTACAGTTCTGACTTTGCCTCCTAGCATCTCAGCTGTGAACAGAAAAGACTCATGTATGTTCTGAAGTCAAATATATCTTCCAGTCAAACCCGGAGAGATTTAATATTTCCAGTATTCCTAACCATAATGTAAATGCAAGAAGTGATTTAACATTTATTTTAAAATTTACATTCTTAAACCTCTCTTCATATAGTGAACTTTCACAAAAAAAACCCCTTTACAGTTTCTTTAGTGAACATCTTTAACCTAATGTTATTTCAGTTCACCAAACTTCTGTCTTGTTTCATTAACACCTTCTGAGGCACTTCTGTGGCGTTTACTTCAAAATGAACGATAATTCTGAATTTCTAATAGAAAAAACTCTAACTTCAAAAGATGTCTTCACTTTTGTAATGACATCTGGCAGAACTCTGAAGATGTCATTCTGTTAACTTCTAACTACAGGTAAGGATTAAATTTACTCCGAGTAAACACAGTACAACATAGCATGTCACATGCCACATCATACAGAACAATCAAACTACAATACAAATGCAATGAGTACTGCCATATTAGACTTAAGAAAAAGTGCTCTACTTCATCATTTAGCTGAGTTGTACATATTTAGTTTTTAATCTTTATTCAAAAATAGATTTCTCCAGACTACTAATCATTGTCCCTCAATATCCTCCAATTCCCTTGGGAAAAGAACATAAGAAAAGCTGTCTAACCTAGGCAGAGGTGAAGGAGCTTGACCTATTACCACACAGTGAATTGCACAGGAGTCCATTATCTGTTCAAGAGTGAGCCTTAAATATTTCACCGCTCCCTACCTATCTTTTTATTTTCTTCTCTCACGCTTGGTGAGTCTACAATAACTTGTTCTTTATTTTGTGTGTGCCCAGTGAATAGTGTCTTTAGGTCAATGAAATAGTAACTTAAGTTAAACGAGACAAAGATGCAATTTCTTTGCTCCATTATTTTAATCCCATGAACTCCTAAAATATATCCAAAGTAGCTATTTAACACTAATTTATGAGTGCCTAGATTTAAACATTCATATTTTTCCAGAAAATTACTGTATTGCCTCTCACTGCAATAATTTATGTTAAAAGAAATCAACCACCAATCCCAACATTTTTTGGTTTTGCCTGTACTAGTGAAAGCTTAGAGCTCCTACATAGTCAGAAGAGGAAGCTAGATCACAAAACATACAGGGCTCCTGAAAAACAAACTACAGCTAAATCTGACCTATCAGTGGGGGGTTTAGTCAGTTTATGTATGAATTATGTCCAGATGTGGACACCTAGGCCTTTCCTCCACACAGAATTAACTGAGATCAAAAGGTTTATTTGATTATTTACACAATACCATACCAAAGACTATGTTATTTCCATGGACAGATTAGATCTGGAAGCAGTTCAGCTATTTCCATGCAGTTCATAATAGTAAATATTCCCAGACTTAACCTTGCTGTAACTATAGAGTAAGCAGACTGAGCTTCATTAGCCCTGCACTAACTGCCTACACCTGGGATGTGATGCAGCACCACCTAAATGAAATCAAGTTCATCAGCACAAAATCCATTTTCAGTACTACCACAGTACAAATTGTCCTCCCCCATTCAGAGTCGTCAATAAAAAGTATCCCTTCTAGTGATCAGCACAAGAGATACCCTATTTCTAAATTTTTCTTTCAGAAGGGAATATTTTACAAAAGGGCATGTCTCTGGCTATTTCCTTTCTCTCAGCAGTTCTTCAAAGAGCAAAAAGGTAGATATTGCCACCAGTCCACTTACTCTCAGACTTCAGGCCACCATTGACGAGGATTACTCAACAAACCAGTACCAGTGAGAAGGAGGCACAGGGGTGTGCGGGCTGCGTGGTGGCCAATCCCAGCCCAGGGAACAGCTCGGCTGGGTTACTGCCTTCGTCTGAGGGAGGCACAAACTGCTTCAAATTCTAACACTAAATGTTAATGTCTGGACTCATAATAAAAGGCTAGCTGCACCTCATTTTTCTTTTATTACTACTATGTCTAAATATTACAAGAAAGCCTTTATTAGTAACAAGTGAATAATTTTCCACCTAGAAAAAAATCACAAGTTTTAGGGCAAAGCAGGCAGTGTGTCCTTCACTGACTGAATCGAGTGGCCCTGGCTGACAAACCAACGTTTGCGTGTGGCCTTTGGTCCATTCTGCATTTCAGTGATGGCACCCAAGCCACCACCACCACAGCTGCAGTGTGGGGAAAATGGATGCGATAATCAAGCACCGATATGTCTTTTTTCTGTCAAACATCGCAAATATTACTACGAGAAAACAGCTTTGTGTCCGCTGCCCGGGCTCCAGGTACCCCAGGGGGAGCCACCTGCCGAAGGCCCAACTCTGTGCCCTGGGGAGGCGGGAGGCGGCGCCCCTCACCTGTACCGCTTCGTGTCGGTAGGGGCTCGGGGGTGTCCGGGCCGCCCCGGCTGAGTTTTGGCAGAGGCCCCGCCCTTCTCCCGCCGCCACCGCTGCGGGGGCCACCTCCCGCTGCGGACAGAGGGAGCGGGAGCCCCGCC